>VCCN01000420.1:15992665-16010233 GCA_006491835.1 Architeuthis dux | reverse complement strand
ATAGAGTTGGATAAAACAGAAAAGATGGGAGATTTTTACAAGGAATAATGTTCACCTGAGATTTTCAAAAATGGAAGATAATGGTGCTTTTTCTTCAAGTGTGTATGAATTTCTGGATAGTCACTATTAAGATATATAAATTATTTTGTGTTTTATTCCTCAGCTGCAAAGCTGCAAAATGAAATTTCCACAGGTCCCACTAGTAAAGAGTTATTAGGATAATACAAATCATAGATGAGAGAAGAGTCTGCCCTATAAATTAGTTTTATTGCTTTATCATTTGTTCAGCATTCTTTTGAGGCAAATATTGAAGGTGGTGACAATACTCACCATTGCACTGTGTCACTTACAAATCATCTTATATATAAGCCCTTTAGTTCATCAATGTTTTTCTTGCCAAGAGCTACTGTCACTGATGATCTCATCTACTTAGAAACACTTTAAAAGCTATCTATACTTGAAACCTTAAAGAGATTGTAAATCTACACCACAACACTCATTTGGCTTGTGTCTCTTAACCACTTGGCACTTCATTTTTATAGGCACTCTTAGCATTTAGAAAAAATATTATGTTGCTCATTTTATCTTACAATTACAGTTTTGTATAAACACTCACATACCCAATGTACGTATACATTCTAGAACACATGTAAATATATGCTTATATATATTGAAATGAAGGAAGTAACTCTGAAAAGCATACTTGTTGATTTTTTGATTAAAAACAAGAATCTGAGTTGACAATTTATTTACATTTTTTTAGTTTTCTTTTGTCAATCAATATTTATTTTATTCCATTGCATTTCCAACAAATTGTCTTACAAAATAATGACTTCTTCAATCATTTATTTATCATTAAATAATTCATAAGTCTATGTTTTCTACTATTGAGTATCCATTTCAGGAAAAGAAAGTACTATATTAATTGCTGCTACTCACAACACTGGTTTATTGCTGGGTTTAGGTTATTTATGTGTTCTGACATTTATATGTATCTATGTATGCAGACTTTGCCCAGTCCTAACCGTTCATAGTAGAAACTTGAAATTTTGCACACACACTCCCTTCAATGAATAGGGAAAATGTGTTTTTTTGTTTTTTGAAAGTTCAATATGTAATATAAGTTGGTCACTAGTTTGTGCCTGCTTGTTTTTTTTCAAAATTCAGACCTTTTTTAGTGATCACAACCAACAAAAGGTGAGAGAAATAACTTATTCATTGACCACCCCCTTTTCCAACTTTTTAATTGATCACCCCCAACACAGCATATTCCCTTGGAATGCTAGATCTACCTTTGTTTTCTACTTTAGAAAGCATCTCTCAAATGTAGAGTCTGTTGACAGGGTAATGTAACCATTTATTAGTATCTTAGGTATATTTTGGCTAGTCTATTGGCTTGTCTTCTCTGTAAGTAAAAACCATTTGATCAAGTTCCACAAAATTTGGCTAATAAGATGAGGAAGACCGTTTTAGAGATGATCATTTGCCAATCCCAACCTACGCATTTGCCAGTGTTAATGTTATTTTTATTTGTAAACACTCATAGATAAACTTGAAAAAGAAGAAATATAATTTTTCCTATAAGGAAGATTACGATTTATTGAATATTTTGTTAATACACAAACAAGTTTTGTTCTTTTGTCTTAAGCAGTTCTATATTAAACTCTAGATCTAATGTGGAATTCATTTACTGTAATGTAGAGAACATTTATTATAATTCCAAAAAGGTTTGCTTGAATTTGACCCAGGAGGATAGAATGACTTGAATTGCTATATGGAGCGTAAGTAAAGTTAATTCAGATGATGTAAATTCTTATTTAGCTGCAGAATTTCAATAGGAACAGTTTACAAAGTAATGTTGCATTATTACAGCACCAAATTGAACAATGTTGTGTTCACTGGTATTAAACAATGTTGCTTTCTAGTGGTAATTCTTGTGAAGTTGAGTTGTATATGTGCCAAACATCTATAGTATAGAGTCTCTGGATGGGGAGTTGTTGGGATATGTCTTCTGCAAGATATATGTTGTTTTCATTGAAAGGCCTCCAGAGGGTAACTTCAGAGGGAGTATAGATACTGTCAAAAAATGAACTGTAGATGTATTATATTTTTTATTTACCCTTACTGGAATAAAAATGTGTTCATTACATATAGAAAAAAAACTCTTTTATTATCTGTTTCAACTGGGAACTCATTATTTCAAAACTCAGATAAGTGCTTGGATGAAAAGCATAGTTATTAGGAGAGAAAGGTTGGTTAATCTTTTTATATGTGTATGCATGTGGAACCATTACAATGTCACTTTCCTGCATGGATGAATCTCATCCTGGGTGGAACTGTCTCTCTATGTGACAGCTTATCAGGGACACTGCTTGCAAAATATATACAGTCCCTTTATGTGTCATCCATCATTTTTATTTAGCTGTTTGATTTTTGATATGCCTACTTGGTAGTCACACATCATGAAAAGACAGTCCCAAGCTTTATATTGAAACATTTCAGACATGCATGTACAAAAAGGCAGCTCCAACACTTTATTATAAAGCATGGATAAGCAATTATTTTGCTTCAACTTTCTTCAATATATAAATCCTTGTTTCTCTTTTTATTTGTTTTCTGGTTTTGGTTTTGCTAAATCAGCAAATGTTTCTTAAATTATAGTAGTCTATGTCTTTTAGACGAGAGCAGTCATTAAAATAGTCACAAACGTTTTAAGTCAGCTGTAGATATTTAAAGCTGTTGAGTAAAAAATAAACTGCAATACAGTAATTGGTGCAAGAGAAATCATCACTAACTGAAATGGTTGTTTAGTGTTGTATCATATCAAAAGAACTTGTGTCTTGGTTTTATTTCTTTTATCGTAAACTCCATAACGATATACAGCATGTGGTCCTAATGTTTACGTCTTTCTCGCTCTCTCCTGTTCTTACGTCTCCACTGACTCTTGTGATCCCTAAGGGAGCTAATTTGATATTCTTGTACTATCTCCCTTAATCCATCTTCACTATACTACGGTGCTTCCCAAAAGTTTAAGACCACCAATTAAAAAAAAATGAATTTTTGCAATAAAATGCATCAGATATTTTTATTGTACATAATTATTACGTCGATTAACATCAGCCTTTTCTCTGGACCAGCTAGGCATTAATCATTTACTTTTTGTCTTTTGTCTTAATTCTACAATTGATTAGACATTGGACTGTGTACTTGTTTTCTCGTAAAATGCTCAACACCTAGCTTCACATTTTGGGCTGTAACTTTTTAAGCCCAAAAGATACACATTGTGAAATACACCGTTGGAAAGCTGATAAGATTCTCTTTCTGATGATATATATGTGTGTATACTTCAATCAAACATTAATTCCACAATCCATAGACTTTGGATTGCGTACTTGAAGTTTTCTTGTAAAATGCTGGATACTTAGCTTCATGTCTTGGGCTGTAACCTTTTAAGCCCAACGGATTGTGAACATACACCATTGAAAAGCTGATAACACTCTCATTCTAATGATATATATATATATATATATATCCTTCACGAATTAAATCCACAATCCATAGACTTTGGCCTATAAAGTATACTGGAGATTTCCTTGTAAAATACTGAAATACCTATAAATTAATTACTTTTATGGTAAAATAAAGTGTATTTTTGAATTCCTCATGTCTGAAAACCAGTGTGTGCTGGTGGCCATTTTGTTTTATTCAAATGAGGTAGTTCTTCCCAACTTTTTTCTTGGGAACATCTTTTTTCTGAAAGAGGACATCCTAAGGAACAATTTGGTACCCTACTCATAGAATCATGGGTGGGGGTGCACAGTAGGCCCTGCTGGCCCCGAACTATATGCCACCATCAAAAACAACGGACCACATCAAATACTAAGAAATACAATTTATGGATAGTGCGTATGTCTTATGTAATTTGTAAAATAAATACAATACTTTAGTGGTTATATGATGTTTAAAAGCATTGATGACTTTATTAAAAAAAATGCGGTGTGGTTTTAAACTTTTGGGAAGTACTGTACATTAAGCAATCAATTGAAATACACTTAAATAGCCTAATTGGTGTTAGAGCACTGAAACATCGCTCTTAAGCAACATCAAAATTAAAAAGTAAATGCTTTTAACTGATGTAAACATGAAAGTTAGGTACATATGTTTCTGAAAATCAAATAAAAGTATAAAATTATTTGAATGGATAAAATATCTAAATATATAAACATTCACTTCATTTTTGCATCTCATGATTATTTCTTCTTTTACTTGTAATTGGGTTTAAACTGATTTTGGACACTTGTTGACAATAAAATGTACTGGTAGTGTAAAATAACTGAAAATTTGGAAATAAACTGGAGACTGCATTTTCATTGTTAAATGGTTAATGTTCTATCAAATGGAAGCCATTGGTAATGAGTTTTATTTGAATTCAGTTACAAAGTAGGGGTCCATTGTATAAGGTGAAGATAACCATTTCTTGCCATGAACAGTCACCAGATTTAGTACAATGCTTCTTTATTTTTTATCCTCAAGTTCTATACCAGAAATAAGAAAATGCATAATAAAAATGCCAAATTGTCACTAGTTCTGAATAGAGCTTTTTGTTTTTTCTGTCCACTGAATCAAGATTGCCTTTTTGTTTATTCAATCAGCAATTTCTATCAGGTTTCAATTTTTATACAATAAATGCACAGCCCATTGAAACCTGATAGAAATTGCTGATTGAATAAAACAAAAAGGCAATCTTGATTCAGTGGACAGAAAAAACAAAAAGCACTATTTTGCAGAAATTATTACATTATCTGTAAAGTTATCTTACTAAGGAGGAGAACAGAATCCACAGTTTAGCATTTATCCTTTTTATGATGATACCACAGGTGTCAAAGAAAAAAAAAGAAAAAATACAAATCCTCTAATTGAAGACTAAATCTAACTAATCTGACTAAATTATTTTATAGCATGTTATAAACAGTTTACATTGATTCAATTCTGCTTAGATATTTTTGTCTTCCATTTTGCATTTTGTAATTCAGTCTATGAATTGTAGAAAATCAAATGCATGAAGCTGATTGAACAAAGCTAAAATGGTTGAATTATCATAGTGCTCTTTTTTATTCCAATTTTGAGTTCATTAGTAGTTACAACATCTCAATCTCTTTAGAAGATATTTTACTGATTGGTATATGAGTGTGCACGCATCATTACTGCTCAACCAGCCATTTTTAAAACATTGAGAAAATCACGATCAAAGTTTGACAAACTTTTGCTTGTGATATTTTCTTTATTTTTATAGCTACAATGCTCATTTTTTAAATTATTTTGAGACTGTATTATGATTCTGATGCACATTACTGTAATGTTCTTGTGTTTATGTGTCTTCGTTGTTCTATCTGTGGTAGCTGTGTAAGATTAGAATGCGTTTTGATTCGTAATCGTGTTTAAGCATGTTAAGAAAGGATAAACAAAAGAACACATGTTGATAAGAGCTATGCTTGAGCTGAACGGAGCCTTCCCTGTTCCGACTTCCAGTCCCGCTTTCTGGGACCGGAAACGGAATGGGGGCTGCTGGGTGCTTGCTTACATATGTATATGTATAAACATTATACCACTCACCTTTTCGTTTTTAATTTAAAATTGAAGTAAATTTTAAATTACTTACTGTTCGTTTGCATGGTTGTTTATGTTAAATTCTTTTTTTGTGTGTGTGCTATCATTTTGCTTTGTATTTTTTCTTTTTTTTAAAGAAATGGTTTGTTGCTCTTATGTTGAGTGTGTGTTGGAAACGATTGAAATTATGCGACATCACCCGGATTGAATTTTGACCACCACGTGTTTGAATTGAAAAACTTATTTATGTCCATACGTGACATAACAAAAGCCCACCACCAAAACAAGCAATGAAAAGGTTCACACTCACCATCCCCAAGCAACTATAAAACCTATATCTAGGGTGATAACTGACTCGATTTTGATCACAATTGATAGAGGGAGGATTGAAATAGTGTTATTAAACAAGGATGTTCACAAAAAGTGGTGCGTTGGGTACCCATATCTTTATATAATAGCACAGAATACTGAGGAGAAACGTCTGGTCGAGAAGAGTTTGCTTTCAACATTCTTAGAAGCCAAAAAAAAATCTATTGGTTCATAGTACTTATTTTTTAATGAAAATAAGTCTACAAAATACATAGGAAAGATCAAAGATCTCTACACGTATTGTTTAACCAGTGCTAATCTCGCTCATTCTCACTGTCCACTTTCTTCCGTCTCCCCGCTGCTACCGTTGTCTTTGTTCCTTTATTCTCTCTGGGCATGAATTTTAAAATCTTGTGTCCAACGAGATTCTCGTAATATGTGTGTTTGTTTATATAGTTCGATCAAAGGGAAATAACTCTGATAAAAAAACAGAGTTATGTCTCTTCCACTACAGCTTGTATGACCTCTAAGGAATACTGACATTAATATTAATGAGAAACTATAGGAACCATATACACACCTGTATAGGCAAGAGAGTATTGGAAGTGGACCATCGTCAAAATTTGCCCGGTTGGCTTTGTTACTCATAAGTTGAATATCTAAACACTAAAGTTGGAGTTGTTTTTCACTTCAAACTTCTTACCTTTCTGTCTGTTGTACTTCCTAGCTCCAGTTTTAATTTATTTTGACCAGCAGCAAAATTTGTGAAAACCAGACTGAAAGACATTTCTCTGTGAGTTAGAATAAATATTCTTATGTGGTCTTAGGCAACAGCTGTCAGGCTAACTATAAAAACAGAGAAATATCCCATAAATTATTAAAACAATTAATCTTTGTGATGCTAGTTGCACAAAACATTAGCATCATCAGTTGCTGCTAGAAAAAGAATTTGTATGTTTCGTTACTTGCTTATTATTTCTGCAGGTAACATTTGAGGGTGGGAATAGGCAGGCTAAAAAAGAAAGGTGAGGGTGGCTGAATAAATTATGTACTTTTCATTTGAAGGTATTTACATTCTGTAGGAAATTGAAGCTGAAGAAAGAGAGAGTAGGAGAATAATGGATCCTGAATTGTGAGCTTACTCAAATGATAAATCATATTTGACAGATAAAAGTAAATTAATTACTTAGATGAGGGAATGAAAAATGATTTATTTGGAATTAGAATGTATTCTGTTTCCAGGTTTTTGTAGGAAAATAAAGGAAAAGTGTTATTTTTTTTATAAAACTTGAAAAGAAACAAAGATTTTGTTACTAATGCATTTAATGTTTTTTTTTTACATAACTTTATTAAAGACAATAATTGCAATTATATTCATATTTATTACAATCATACACATACATATATTTATGTCAGTGTACTTTTATAGCCTAAAAGTAACTTAATGTTTTATGGATTTAGTAAAACATTATTGCATGTGTTTCATTTTTAAATTACATATTTAAATAAGCCCATCATTTTTAATAGCCAGTTTTTAATTGTCATGTCAGTCATGCCTAAGGAAGGCTGACACTTGTTACTCCATGGTGATTTAAGATATATTGGCATTTCTTTTCTTTTTTTTTGGGGGGGGGTAGCCGCAATTAAGATCATATTGACTCGAATGTGAAAAAGAAGAACAAACAATGCAATTCCATGAATCTGATCTTTTAATAACACTAGAAGAGTGTAGAAAAAAATAGAAGGAAGAGTGGTTGCGAATAGATTCATGTTCGCATGGAAGGAACTTACAGTATAGTTGAATTCATTCATCTTCAATGTTCATTTGGGAAAGTTGGATGCAGTAGAATTTGGAGTTTCTATGTTGAGATGAGTAGATTGCTGGCAAGCTGAAGAGTTCTTCATGTTCTGTTGAATGTTGATGCGAAAAGGTTGTTTTTCTTGGTTATCAGTGCAGAGTTTGTCCGCAATCTGTTCCAGAGTTGGGGCATATTTTCCCATGTGGTGAAAGCCAGCATTTTTGTGACACTATAAAATTAGCTATTTTTGCCATAGACAGCTTCAAGCTGTTAGTAAAAGGAATCTTGAAGGTAAGAAGTAGTTTCTTTGTGTTTTTGAAAGTGCATAGCGGTGGTTTGAGTGTGTCAGTCATTTTGTCAGACGCAGAAGATACCTGCATACTGCTGGCCTTGGGCCAAAACCCACAGTGATGTGGTCCTTTCAAGGTGCTGGTGAAAAAAGAGGATGATGGCAGTTTTCAAACTTCCCTCGCCCATTCTTTTAGGGGCTTCTTATTGGTCGAATTTTAACCAATGGAAAAGTTTGTATTTTAACACCTGTAATTTCTGATACAGGGTAAGTAGCATGTTTCAGGAAAGGAAGGCAAATAAAATTTCTAATACATTCCCTTCAAAGAGAAAGCAATAACGCATTTAATGCATATTGCTTTTAAATCAGTAGAAACATTTCTTATTTCTATTATTTTACATAAAAGTATTCATTTTGACATGAACATGGAAGTATAAAATACACTTAATAGATTGATTGATGTTCAATTGACAAGTAATCAGATTTATGACAAATGAAATCTGTTGCGATGGGAAGACTTAATGTGTCATCCATAGTATGTTTGATATTCAATTAAAGATAGTATAAGAAGAGATATTTGAACTTAAGATTTGATTCAAATTGTTTATTAGCAAGTAAAGTTTCAGAATATTAATTAGACATCCTTAATTCCTTTACATAATGTAAGATGAGAGGATAGAGCTTTTGATTAAATTGAAAGGTGATGTATTAAATCATGTGTTATTCACAGGGCTGATTTGTTAATGACAATTCACTTGGTTCCAGTTATTCCATGTCTGGGCCATTCATCGAGACATAATTTAAAAATTTATTTTTGCACTGTAATGTACAGGATTATAGTAATCTTGCTCTGCACCAATATTCAGTCTCAAAATGATTTGCATCAATGATGGTTTTTCATTGACTTCCATTGTAATGAATCAGATAAGAGTACACACGGTGCTCATTATTTTTATTCACATTTACACCGCTTGTTTAGCAGTCGTTCACGCCGGCGCCAGGCAAATATAGGTTCTCAACTAATAAATGTCTTTATAATTATCATATTCTGTCGGATACAAAATTTATCCATCATTTGATTTCATTAGCTCTTTGGAGAGTATTCTGAATTGAGCGCTCTTTGTAAACAAAGACATATGTGTTTATATGCCTAAAATAATGATCTACAACCCGCCGTGGTAACTGGGGCGAGTGTAGGAGATCGGACGCCGGACCCAGAGATCCGGTTTCAATCCTCGCTCGGGGCACCAAGGCACTTATAGTCAGTAGCCACACTGATGAGTCGTAAAAACGACGAAACAGCGCTGTCTGTGGATGTGACAATATATATAACTAGATTATATATATATATATCAATAAAAAGAATAAATATACTGAAGTATTTCAAAATTGTTTTATTATAAAAGTGCTCTGTCTCTCTCTCTTCCTCTCTTTCTTTCTATATATTACTATTATTGTATGTGATACTACTCTTTTTGTGAGAGTTGACTCCCCGAAGAGTGTCGAATTTTACGGCCAGACCATGAAATACATGTATTATTATTATATATATAAATGAATGACTGTTGGAGGGTAATCCACAGCAGCAGGACCATAGACGGCGGGGGCTGTGTGCTGAGTAACCCTCCAGTCTGAGCAGTGAAGTTTTAAGGTGAAGTGCGACCAAGGGTGTACATGTGAGCTAGCTATGACGGTCTGCCGCCCCTTTGTGGGAATGTTCCGACAGTAAAGTTGACCCTTTGAAGGAGAATAAGGACAGAATGGCTGCCTGCAACTTTGATCACAGATCCTCATGATAGTATGGCTGTCTGCAACTTTAAGCACATGTCATGGTCACTCCATCACTTTCTATGGTGTTCTGCTACCCCCGTCAGAGGAGTGACCCAAAAGTATTGCAGCCTGAGCATATTCAAGCCCAGATCCAAGTCACACCCCACAAGAAAACACCCCCCAAAACACCCTTATACCCAATTACTAAGTTTTAACCTAGTATAAGTCCTATGCACATACATATTTAAGTATTTATATAAATATGTATGTGTTTAACAATAATATATAGAATTTAGTTAAATAATTTTTGTTCTCATTATAACCTGATGTCTAACAAATCTGAAGTGAAGTTAGGATAAATTTGAAAAGTTAGAATTGAACATTTAAATTGAAAGTCTCGAAAAGATGATTTAAAAAAATTACTTTTTAAGATATTATGTGAACCTTTTACTGTTCTATGGTCTTTTCTCTTAGATGGCTCTTGATCTGGGCATAAAAGATTCCTCCAGGCAACAATAATTCATGAATTAGTGTGAAAAAGAATCCTGCTACATGTTCAGAGTAAACCAATGCATTTTATTGTTATTTTCTCCATACATTCATAAAACATTGACAATACTATATTTTTTTCAGTTGCAGCAGATTTCATTGTTCCTTGTTTTACTGAGCATAGATACTCACATGGTGTTGAACTCAATGCTGTCCTCTGAAAATTAGCATATGTCTTGATAGACTCAGTACATGTAACCTGATTCTTTTAATTCTGACTCATAAATTATTGCTACCTGCATGAATCTTTGATGCCCAGATGTAGAACTATCTAAACAGGGGAAACATAGACTGAAATGTAGTGATAAAAACAGCAAGAATTAGAATAATGGGTTGAACAACTCATGGAATCTATTTTATTCATGGGTGGGAAGAGGAAAGAGGCTTTGATCAGTGTCTTCATATCATAAGTTTTATGGCTCAAGATTTTGTGGCATGTTCAATGTGATGATTAAGAACATATCCTGAGCTAGCATGAAAAATAAACCATTTTACTTGCTTTTTTGAATGGGACTTTCTTTGCATTCCCTATCAGAGATCAATGAATAATCAAATTGAAATCTTTGGATTATGCTTTACAGTCATATATCAGATATAGTGCATAAAAAGAGAAATCACTCCTCACCATAAAAGAACATGTTTTCCTCCTGATACTTTGTAATGTTAATTGTTTTATCATGCATGAATCATGTATTCTATTTGGGTTCAAAGCATTGTATGGTAACTTGGGACATAGGAGTATTGGGTGATTGGAATAATTGATAATTTTGGTAACTGAGGAAAGCATTTTGAAAGCTAGACTCAGTGCAATTCCATCACACCTGTTAAGACGAAAATAAGTTAATTTTTTTATTATAAATTTATTATTAGTTGTAAATTGCCAGAAAATATTGTGGAAAATCCCTTGGTCAAAATAGTTGTACTAATTTCTTGTAATGTCACCTATTATCCCGTACTAATTTATAACAAATATTTTCATATTGAAACAGCTTATTATAATTCACCAAAAAGCTGTCTGTCTGTCCATGACTGCCTACTGCAAAAACCATACAACATAACCACATGAAATGTTCTGCATGCACTACTGGGGCCCCAAGGGCAGGACTTTAGAAAAATCACCCCTTTTGGGGGAGTGTTCATTGTGACATAGTTTTATGGTGCTGCTAGAGTCTGTAAGCATGGTTAGGGAATAAAATTGTGTGTGAGAGAGAGAGAAAGAGAGAAAGAGAGAGAGACAAAGAGATACACACTTTAAAAAATCTCTTAACAGGATTAAATTATAGTTTTCTTAGAAAATCAATTGGAAAATTACCCACATGCTTTTTTATGATAATAAGATTTTTTACTTTACATGCCTTCAGCGCAATCTCTGTCTCTGTCTCCCTCTTTCTCTCTCTCTCTCTCTCTCTCTCTCTCTCTCTCTCTCTCTCTCTCTCAAACACTGCTCCTACTTCCTTGCGTAATTCTACTATATAAATATAATAATATAAATATATAAATTTGGAGATTGTAAGACTTGTCAGTTAGCGCAGGTAGTAACACACCAGGCTAGAAATCACCTGATCAAGTTCAAATTTTGATAGTGAAATGCTGATTTTATATGTCAGTTTACTCCCCTAGCATTGTTCTTGTTCTTGTTACTTTGTCCTGGAGTTTGACAACAGTGTGGAGACCAGGTTTTATTTATAATCCTTTATTTCCTTGACATGTTTCTGCTGTAGCCAGCCTTTCTCAAAAACTGAAATGAAATGAAAATACAAGCTTTTGGAATGGAATAGAGAGGAAAGTGGTGTGATTGATAGGAGGGGTTAGAAGTAGATTTTATCTTTGAGAGGCCTATCTCTGTGTTGGAGGTCAAGTATGGTGGGAGAGGTGGTAGGCTGGTTGGTTTGGGTGGACCTTGGTGTGTGTGTGTTGGTGAATCATGTGTATTTGTTTAGTGGGTATATGTGGGAGGTAGTGGGCTGTTTGGTTGGCAAAAATGACAGAGACAGATGTATCATTCTTCCGACAAGCTCATCAACAACAGAGCTCGGAAAACAGTTGAAACATGTCAAGATAATCAAATACATTCACGACAAAACAACACGCAAATGCATTGAGTCAGAACCTATCGCAATAAGCAACAAAATACAGCAACGACCTGGTTTTTGTAATTTTTCACCACACATACAACAAGGCATCAAAACTACCCAACACCCCATAGAAGCAGGATAGTACATTCCCAAATATCATAACAACACACCTGTCATCTAAAGTACACACACACCAAGGTTTGCACATACTCATACACACCTAAATAGTCCATGAGCCAGCCAGCCGTACCAAATTAGGGGCAAAAGATGACTATGAGTTTTGGAATGTAGTAGACATGGAAAATAAATGATAGCCTTGTATAACTCTGGGTTTTTATGTTTTATTGATGTTTTTGTGTCTTTATGTAAAATAATCAAGTATTGGTTTACAACAATCTTTGTGTGAAGTTCATTTTTTGGATTAGGAACCCCAAATTAGCACAGTTCTTACTTATTGATATGACAAATACATATGAAATATATAAAATATAAAATATAGAAAAATATAAAAATTGAATTTGATGTGATTTTACTCTCCCAGCACCATTTTTGCTATTTGTAACACATTTTTCAGGTTAAAAAGTGAAAAAGATTTATTTAATACCTGGTATGGTACATACTACATACACATGAACTTCTAAATAATTAAACATTTAATAATTTCTAGTCATAAAATAAAAAATGCATTTTGTCCATGAGCCAGAACCCCATAATTTCCAATATCGGTACCAAATTAGGGGCAAAGTCTCAATATGATTTTCTAATAGCTACAAGTATATAGAAATTGGAAAATTTATGATAGCCTTTAGGTTTTTATCAAATTAAAAAAAACAATCATGTATAAAATCATATTATTAAATAATTTCTAAGTAAGAATAATCCTTAATTTAAAACAAATTTTTGTCATTCTTTCACTGGTAGAAGGATCAAGTGCCTCCACATAGAGTGCCCGCAGTTTTAAATTAATTAAGTTAATACCAGAAAACTAAAATCTTCTCACGGTCAGAAAAAGGGATATATTTCTTCCCTGACCGCCTGATGTCAAAATTGGATGCTCAGCGCTGGTCCTTGCCAGGAAGGAATTTGGAAGAAAGACATATCTTCACCAGACTATTTTAAGTATCAAACCTCACCTATTGGCATCAGAAATTTCGAATAAGAATTTTAAGACAGCGGCCACATGCCGCGTGTAAACCACTTTATGGAGAAATAATTAAGACTCAGCTCATGCTGCATGATAGATAAGCTCTGGAATTAAAGGTGATAAGGATTTCTGTGTTATTAATTGCAGACACAGAGTGGGTGTGCCATGGGCGGAGGTGTCAAAAAGAGGTGGGGCAAAGTCAACACACAGGCTTAAAAAAGGGACCAATCTGATTGTTAGAAAGGAAAGGGTAGACGGTCAGTCAGGGGAAGTTGACACCGGTGCACACGGCCCTAGGGTTGTGTGGAGTTAATTATCCATGACTAATAGATGCCCTAAGTTTATCAGTCCATTTCTAACTCTTATTCCACAAACAAATTAGCCGTGTGTTTTGCTTGTATATATTTTGAAAACTGCTATGTCTGTATTTGTTTCACATGACTGGAACTGACACTGGAATAAAAATATTTTGGACTCCTTTTTCAAACACAGTGTTTGTCTCTTCTTCTTCTGTGCAAGTCCTGCATCCACTGAATTGTATGCTGCATGTTACACAATAGTAATGACCATTATGCAACACTTGCTTCTGGTTCTGCCGGGCAAGCTATTATTCCCAGTATTATTCAGCCATATGTTTTCACAAACCTTGCTTGGGACTGGAAGAGACACTTAGTGATAAAGCAACTTCTCAGTTGAGTTAATGGAATAGCAGTGTAAGCTAATATCTTTGGTCCTCATCTTCCAAGAGCAGCATTAACTTGTGAAGTAACTGTGGGAAGAAAACAAAACAGAGAAGTATTACAACTACAAAGAAGAGCCCTCGATATATATATTGCTGGTGAACATCTTCAAAAAAGTTGATCCTGCTACACAAGCATGTATGTTTAAGAAAAAAGAAAGAAAATCCCAAGGTAAAAACTTGATCTAGGTAATAACAAGACTTGATAAAGAGATGACTGAAAAACCAAGAGG
This sequence comes from Architeuthis dux, assembly GCA_006491835.1. Lineage (NCBI taxonomy): Eukaryota > Metazoa > Mollusca > Cephalopoda > Oegopsida > Architeuthidae > Architeuthis > Architeuthis dux. The sequence continues at coordinate 15,995,719 of VCCN01000420.1, read as the reverse complement.
GACAGGGTTCAACATTAAAACAAGAAATGTGTATGTTGTATCACAGGATAACATTGAATATCTCCCAACAATAAATGCTCCAGCTATTGAGTCATCAACAGTATCTGAAATATTTTAAAAATCTGAAGAAATCAGAAAAGGTCTACATTTGTCCCCAATAATAGTAGTTGATGACCAAGCACTATATGCAAAAGCATCTGAGATTATCTGGAAGCAGAATGAAGTAAACTGCAACATAATTCTTCGAATGGGTGATTTTCACACAATCTGCAATTTCATGTCAATTATTGGAAAGATATTTCAGGATGGTGGACTTTCTGACATTTGTATTGCATCTGGCACTTTCCACATGATATCTCTAAAAGTTCTCAATGGATTTCAATGAAACTTTGTGGAAATGTGGACACTAGACTACAGAAGAATTGATTGAATTTTGGGTGGATTCTTGCACAATTACCTCCCCTACGTCGTAGTTTTTTTTTTTTCTCATTTAAAAAAAATAATAATTTCATCCTTTATTGTTCTACTGGTTTTGTAATACCTGTTTACATTTGAAATTGATAATGCTAGTCATTTCCATGTCAGCGCCTTTGATATCGCCATCTGATGTAACCGTGTATCACTGTCCCAAGAGTTGGGGTGTGGTAGGTGGGTTAGTAAAGTCTAGAGCGACAGAGAGATAAGCCTAGAGAGTGGGGGTATTATGACAAAAATGTAACAATTAAGCTACTATGACAAGTCCCCAGCCCTGCTCGGACAGTCTCACCATGCCAACACCTTCTACGCCCATGCTGTGTTCAAAAGATCCGCAGAAGGGTTGTTGGCAAAGTTGGTTGAAAGTTTTCAAGCTGAGCTGGTCCGGTCACAAAGTTGCCAAGGTTGTTTAGTTTAACAATTGTGGAATTTATTATTATAAAGTACAAGTATGAAGTCTTTCACCAGTCCTTATAATTCTTGTCTTCAGGGTATTGAGGAATGATATGCAACATATCACCAGGGCTCTGATTCAATGACATGGGCCTCAGGGCACCCCTGTCTGGGTCCACCAGCTCTCACTGCCCGGCTCTCACTGCTTGCAACATGAAGCTGCCATCCGCATCTCTGCTCTATGGACTTTGGCAGTTATTTATGGAAATAGACACTTTGCATTGACCAATCAAAATTGGCTACATCAAAGATAATGATCTTCTGTTAACTAGGCATAAGATATGAGGTAACCGTCTATGCATAGCAAAATTTGGCAGCTAATCAAAAGGTGATTGGTTCATCAACTACTCCCCATTAATGGGGCGAGGCACAAGGCCTAATCGGTTTCTCAATTAGCCAATTGAAACTTGCCACAACAGCCATATCACCTTGTTGAGACAGCATGGAAAAATTCATCTAATTCTGCTGATTTGCCAAAAACTTCCCTGCTGTCATTATACTTAATGATAAGCCAAACACTCAAGTGACACCTATTGCTTATGTGACCTTTAGCCAAAGAGCGAGACCTGGTGCTTGATTGACTGGTAATCTTAGCTAATATTAATTTCAACAAAGTTAGTTTTGTATCATTACATTACAAAATCTGTTGATTTTTGTATTAAAGTGTTAAATTATTTTAACACATGATACTAACGTAATATTCTCTATGCTTCTAAAATCCGAGACAATCATAGTGTCATACTACAGTGATTCATTTTTAGAAAAAGGTGGCAAACTATTCATGTCAATATCTGCAACAAGGAAGGAATATTTTTTATTACAATAATGACTACAAAATGGTATATTTGAAATATAATTTGAATCATAACCTCACACCAAAGTTGGTTCTAGTAAGACCAAAGTTGGTTCTAGTAAGACCAAAGTTGGTTCTAGTAAGACCAAAGTTGGTTCTAGTAACTGTAATTAAAAGAAACTTAGTCCCAGTGAGATTTGAACCAGAAGCTCAAGAAAATTAAAATGGCAAAATCATGAGAACTGAGTAATTATACTTAAATTTTCTTTTTTATAGGTTCATAATTTGAATTTTACAGATGTTCATGACACCATTTTTACTCTTATTTTTTAACTTTTTCTTTAGTAATCTGTTGGTTTTCGCTATAAAAATATCAAACTTAGTGGAGATGCTCAGATATCATAGAGATTCATGCAAATATTGTGTATATATATTTGAAGCATGTTAGTTGCATCAACATTTCTTTGAATGCATAACTGGTGCACTCTTCCGACAAGTCATGGCACTGCCTTTGTTATTTCATTGTTGACTGCAAGATCAATACAGGGTGAAGTGACAAGACATGTCTATGATTGAAAATACCACAATGAAAAATGGGAGAAAGAAGAGAGATACAGTGTAGTATGCAGCCCTTCACTTGTCTGCCTATTAACGCCAGCTGAAAGCTGTGGAAAGAGGAAATACTTGACACATGCCTTGTCCGTCGTATTTAACCAAACATGCATTTTGACAAAACAGCCAAAAGCTAGTCTTCAAGCACTTGTCGGAATAAAATATGGGGGTGGAAATGATTTGAAGAGGAAAAGCAAAAATTGTAAGTTTGTTTAAATTTCTTTAACAACTAACAAGTTGAAACAAAATGTTTTTATTTTTGCTTGCAGATATTTTTACATTTAATCCTGCCAAAAAAAAGCAACAGCACGCAGATATTTTTACTTGTAATTATTTTAATTCTTCAAAGTTCGACCCCAAGAAAGTTTGGAAGAGGTGGGCGGGTAGTGAGATAAGAATGTCCTTTTCCCCTCTATAAATTTTCAGAATTCACCACTTTTTGACAAAACAGCCAAAAGCTAGTCTTCAAGCAGTTGTCGAGATAAGATACAGGGTGGAAATGATTTGAAAACTTATACTAAGTCAAGACTTAAAGAACTAAGTGAGAGCTAAGATTTACCTAATCACTCAAACTACCTAGATATATGGGGTACCGTCTAAGATGGAGTGGATGATAGAGACCTTCTGTAGATATATAGGGACACACCGAATATACTGAATAAGGTTGCACCAACCTTAATGCCCACCAGAATACTGGCAATGGGTGAGCCAAATTAGCCATC
>VCCN01000420.1:15968504-15991490 GCA_006491835.1 Architeuthis dux | reverse complement strand
ATTTTGGGGCTGGTAAACCTAGCAAGAATAGATGGCAATAGATGAGGGGAAAGATTAACCAATTGGTGCCCATGGAACAGTAAACGCAATAGGAAAAGACCAGACACAAGATGGAGGGACAAGATAAGACATGGCAGAGGTTTAGCACAAGATAGGACGTCATGGAAGGAGATGGAAAAGACCTTTGTCCAGCAGTGGACTTATAATGGCTGATGATGATGATGATGATGATGATGATGATGATGACAAGCAAATCAAAAATTCTCTTCTCCATTAACCATCATGGCTTGCCAGTGATGAGACACATTGTCAAGATATCTGTGGATGTGACAGAGTGCTAGAATGGATAAATTCATAACCTTAAAATTTGAATCAAGAAAATTCAAATATATATAAATGTCTGTCTGTCCATCGGTCTGTATGTAACAGCCTACTGCAGAAACCACACAACATATACCCATGAAATTGTTTGGGTGTACCAATGTTACCCAAAGGCATGTTTTTAGCAAGTTAGTTTTTGAAAATTCCAACCCAAATTAGTTTTTAGTGGGGTTCAAATTACAATGTAATTTTATGCTAAAGTCATGCCCACATGCTGTGATGTAAATGATATGATGTGGTTTCAATGTTTAAATGATCAAGAGAGTGTGAGAAGTTTTATATGAATGAGAGAGAATGTTTACTGTTTACTGATAGATTGGAAATAAAGATTTCATTAAATATGACGGACAAGGAAAACCTTTTCACCTTTTTGGTTTATTTTTCTTGTTTAAGCACAAGAGAAGGTATGTTTGGGTGCAATGTATATAAATATTGTCAGAACGATATATCAGATCGAGTGCTTTCGACTGTATGTTCAGCCATTTTCGAGATCATGAAAACTTTATACATTTGTGTAGTGTTAAAAAAAATAAGTGAGGGAATGTGAGGCTGCCTGCTTTCGGAGGGGGGTGCACTTTAAGCCCCACCTCCTGAGAAAATCTTTGAATTTTCACCAATTTCAGAGATGTTTTGAGGTTATATAGGATGTGTATTTTGACCTATTGGCTGATACATACATATACATCACCTGTCTTTTTTCTTGACAGAAGTAAGGGTCCAGTTCATTATAGTTACATTGTAAATAGAAACCCCCTCCTAAAAACTTTAAAAAATGTTTTTTTCAAAACTGACACTTCCACATTAACAAATGTCTTATTAACTGAAAGCACAAAAAATCATCCCCTTCTTGCAATCTTAACCAAAATAATAGTAGTAATAATAATATAAATGTAATAAAAAATATCCTTATAATATAAATGTAATAAAAAATATCACTTACAAATATTTAGATATAAAATTAAAAATTTGATAATGCCGGAAATTGTATTAAAAACCTTTTTACAACTAATGTAATTATTGCTCAATTATAATCCATCTCAATAGCCAAGTGTCTTCCAATGGAGAGCAAAGCTAACCCTGACAATCTATCCTTGCCCATTGTAGAACAAAGGTACGACTTCATGTACTTGAGCTGGCTAAATGATCGTTCTGCAACTGCGCTAGTTATTGATATGGTCAGAAAAATGTGGTACAATGTGGTTAGCATAAATGGAAAACATTTCATTAGTGACCATGAATTTGTACAAGACTGTTGATGAACAGTTTCTTGACACTTGAATTTGCCATACTGCTAATGCTCATTATCTGTTTGTACATGTCTTTGAATGAAAGAATCTCTTGTACTATTTCAGTTTGACTTTGGATGATGTCTGAGTACATGCCTGCTAATAATTTGTTCACATTATCTGCATTGTAAAAATGCTTTGGATCTAAAGCACTAAATTTGGAAGCTACATTTTTAAAATTCTCAAATCATTTACCTGTGCTATTTATAAAAAAATCTAAGGACACTAAGAAGGTTTCAAGTATGAATTTTGAAGCCAATTAGTTAATTTAAAGATTACTGGAAGCTGTAAAGCTTTATAGACTATATATATATATATGGGTATTCGAGTATTATACGGTTACGGTTTCCTTTCTCATATTTGAGTATCTTCTTAGCACCTAAGGTGCTGAAGCTTTTCACTTTGATCTAAGCTAACAACACAATTGTAAGAACATCATAACATGAAGAGTTGGTTTCTAATCGAAACTGCTGGGGAGCCATGGCAAAAAAACAGTATTGTTTTCTAAATTCCCTCGACACCGTTGGCCTTGGTAAACAGTATCTTCTGAGTTAAATACACTTGTAATTTCGGTGTAAAATATATTGACTTTCTGAGTACCCTTTTCTGGCAGCCATAGAAATTATTTCTTCCTCTTTGTAAAATTAATATATATATTTCCTTCTAAAATCCATTAGTACCAATGTGGTGTGTAGGGAGATCTGCGGTTTTGAGTGAAATTTCTGACTCCATATAAGTTCTTTCACAGATTTATCCACACTATAATAAATAAGGCTTATAGTCCAGAGGCCAGCAGGGCCTACCCGGCAACCCTACCACGATCCTATGAATAGGGTACCAAAATGTTCTTTATATATATGAAATCAAATGATGGATAATTTTATATCCGATCCGACAGAATATGATAATTATAATGACATTTATTAGTGAGAGCCTATATTTGCCCGGCGTCACCTACCATCTGACCTTCGTTTGCTCAGTTGGTAGAGCAGTACCTGTGTATAAGGTAGCTTCCAAGGTGGACGCGGTTTCGATCCCCTCACAGAGTTTGTTTCTTTATTCACATTTATGATTTAGGCTGCTCATTTAGCAGTCGCTCACGCTCACGCTGGGCAAATATAGGCTCTCACTAATAAATGTCATTATAATTATCATATTCTGTCGGATCGAATATAAAATTATCCATCATTTGATTTTATACTGTCGATATAAGAGAGCCGCATTATATTCTTGCCTAAAATATGATCCAATGCAAAAATGCTGAAAACAAAAATGTAAAAAGCAAAAAAGTCCAATGAAAAAAATGTCCAGTTTATACACACATACACACTTGCTACATACTCACATGTACATGTGCACACATATGCATGCACATACACACATGCCATATACACACACATACACACACTCTACACTCTGCAGACACATGGTACGTACATACTACATACACATATGCCACAGACATGCATACCACATGTCACATATGCACACATACACATACGCAGACATATACTGTACATTTATACTTGCACACACAGGCCAGATATGCACACAGGCGCATGCCATATATACACATGAACTACATGTAGACACATGACACACATAAACACATGCCATGTACACACATACACACATACACCACATATACATACTTACCCAAAACATACACATGCCATACACACACTACATACATACACGGATGCTACCTACTCAAATTTATACACAAGTCACATATGCACAACGTACACATGCCATATATCCATAAACATGCACTTCATGTAGATTCATACTACTCACATACTATATACACACATGCACATGTGTGTTTGTGCATGTATGTACATGTAAGCACATGTACATGTGTATATTTTGTATGTGTGTATATATAAATTGGACTTTTTTTCATTGGACCTTTTCGCATTGAACATATTTGCATTGGACCTTTTTATATATTAGACCCTTCTGCATTGGTCCAAATGTGTGTGCGTATGTGGCATGTGTTTATGTGTGTATGTGGCATGTGTATGTGTGTATGTACTATGTGTATGGCATGTATCCACATGTATGTGTGTATATAGTATGTGTATGGCATGTGTCTGCATGTTATGCATGTGTCTGCATGTAGTGCATGTGTATGTGTATATGGCATGTGTGTAAAAAAGGTAAAGCCTCCCGTCTCTTAAGAGCAAACTCCCAAAGGAGTATGGAGCCCGGTGATAAAGACCCAGTTTCTGTTGCATGCGTCAACTTAGTGATTTAGTCCTGGTCTCGACAAGACTTGAAACTTGCAAAGTTTCAAGTCTTGTCAAGACATATATCATCTTCAGTTCATTTTGAGATCAGTTAAACCAAAACATTTTTTTAAATTTAACAAAAAAGGGTTAAAGTGGTGGCTTTGCAAGTTTCAAGTTTTCCTGATTGTTAAACATCCTACTATAATTCAGCAAATGTCTGTATGAGACAGTGTATATCAGGAACCACACAATATATCCCCATTGAAATTTCTAATGGGACCTCTGGGCATAGTGTGCAGTCTGCATTCTATATAATACTAAAAGTCTGATACTGTTCACTGTGACCTCTAAGTAGCTGAAATGTTGCATTGTAGCCAGAGGTATTGAATTAAGGTACCCCTAAAAAACAGTTTTAATCTCTGAGGCCAAAACAGTTTTAATCTCTGAGGCCAAAGCAGGAACTAGCTGAAAATCCTGCCTGTAGGGCTGGTTTTCAGCTAACTCCTGATCACTGACAATCTTATTTTCCTGATTTTCAAGGCATACAAATTTGAGTTAAAATATTACAAAATTTGCTGTTTAATCATCACATTTTCCCCTACTACCAGAAATATTTAGTTTGTTTGTACAGAAAATGACTAAAGCTAGACAAGTGAATGCTGTTACTACAGCAAAGTCAGTGAGCAGCAAATAATGAGTTCAAATGCAATCAGCATTATTTTTGTTTTTTCACTACTGACAGATTTTGCTATGTCACTATGTATGTAATCATTAGACTGAATTAAAGGCTTGCTATATTTAAATCTTAACCATAATATCATTTTCTTAATTGTAAAAATTAATTTTTCTTAAAACTTGAACATCAAAAGAAGATTTGTCATATGTTTAAAATTGAAACTACACCATAATAATAATGACTTACATTTATGACAAAGGTATAAAATGATTTTCATTATTCATTTGACAAGTAGGCTTGATATAAATATTTTTGACTTATCTGGGGATTACAGACATGTAAACACTGACCACTGTATATGAGATGTTTATTTACCTATCTTGAAATAATTGTTCCTTTCTATATGGGAGTCTATGTGAATTGACCAACATCTGTTAAAAAAATTATCTGATGGAGTAAAACTCTTACCATGATTTGAAATTCTTTTCATAAGATAACATGTAGTACAAGCCTTAAAATGTTTGTAGTGTAATTGTACCATGATGCAGCCATGCGGTGCACCGCCAACATACCGTTGCGGAAACTCCGGCACTTTGGTGAGACTTCAGTCGTTGGTTCTTCTGGTCACTGCTAAAAATGAGAAGATGGGTCAACCCGAAAGATAACGGGACAATGCGAAGAATAGGTGTTTTTAGCAATTCGATTTATTTGCAGTTTTTGGAAACTGCCCGATAAAATGAGAAGAACAAAGCGAACTACTATTTCCTACATCCACCCCTCGCAGCGCCCATCCCCTCTTCAGCCACCCATCTTCATCGTACTGTGGTCAACTACAGCCCGGCTCGTACTCGTGAAGGAGGAAAAGGTTTAAAGCTTCTTACTGGTGTACATAAACGATCTTTATTACAACGTGTTAGTACAACGTTCTTAGTACAACATTACGTTCAGTACAATGTTACGTTTAGTACAACTTTGCGTACAACTTTGCGTACAACTTTACGTTTCTTTTTTGTAAGGTGTCCAGTAATTTCTTTAGCGAAGTCCGTGGATCTACCTATATCTACATCATTATGCCGCTGGCACATTTCTAGTTTAGCAGTAGCAGAACTATAATTCCTGTCGCATTGACTCAGCAGACTTTTTATTTATTTCAATTTGAACTGAAATAAGTAAACTCACTTCATAGTCTCCTTCCTTCCTAACTTGATGAAAAAGTATAATTCCTTTTTCTTAACATAAACATTCTCTTGTATCTTGTTCTCCATCCTATTTTGTTTTTTCAGACTTAGTCTGTGTTTATTAAAATTATGTTTCTCGTTGACAAAACTTGCTTTTGTCTCTTCTTCCTTCAAACCCAACTTTGGACCAATATAACAAATCAATCAGTGCCTTTTAAATAATTTTTTTTTTTCGACGTGTCGAAATTTTAATTTTTTGAATAATCCTGTTATTGTAGTGTCTATTTCTTTTTTTTTCCTTCTATTTTTAAAATTACTGGAACGAATAATTAGCTTAGTCATTCGGACCAAGGGAAACAACTCTTACCGGATTATATATATTTTCTATTATTTCTTTCTTAGCGACTCCGTGCGATTTCTCGTTTGATGGAACATGTTTAATTCCTGAGATATTCTTAGAGAGTTATTTTAGGAAATTATTGGGAGCTGGAATCTTGGCAAACTCAATAGTAGTTAAAGTGATATTTTTAGTAGCTGATCTGTTGCTTGCAGCTCTAACCGTTGAGCCTAATAATGCTAGATCTAGCTGAAAGAGGAGAGTAATGTCACAATGTGTGATTTTGAAAAATAAATTTTCGTTCAATGAAGAGATGAATAAGCTATGTGCTAAAAGTTTGAAGACATGTCTGTGATCTTTACTGAGTTTAATTTGGTTTGGTTTTTAAAGACTACAACTGATTGCTACTTACTCTATAATCAAACTTTGCTTTGATGTTATTCATAATGCCAGCATGAACAAAATCTTTCAAAATTGATTGAACTGACTTGCATAATATCAGACACATTAATAACTCCCGTGGTAAGTGTTGTGGCTTTTAAGACATTCATTCTTTTACTGCTCATTAATTCTCTTGAGTAATGTTGAGGCATATGGGGAAGTATTTAATTATTTGGAAATAACTTAACTGAAATCAGTCCATTCTTCAAGCTGAAACATATGCTATAGCCAAGTATTTAATATCAACTATATAATGAAAATATGAAGGAGCACATATTATTGGTAAATATTATTTAACTATATAACGAAGCCTCCGATTTATGAATATGGTTATAAAAAATGAAACGGTTAGAGTTGTTCCCCTTGAGACATAAGTAAGTTATTTATTTCCAGTGCAATATTTTTCCTATATCTCACTTGAAATTAATTTAAACTTTGAGAAAATTAAAAGTAATTATTTAGGCCGTTAATGTAGATTTTAAACAACTTAGTTGACAAAAATATCCAATCATGAATTTGATGATGATACTTTGTTTTTCTTCAAATTCATAAGCATTGCTGTTATGGATTTATATAAATATTTGTCTTAATGTTTTTTCTTCTCTTTTTAATATTACAAATCCTGCATTAATATGCACGAAATAGTATTACCAATAATATGTGCTCTTTCATATTTTGTTTTGAGGTGATATTCAAGTAGTTTTGTTCATTTGAATGTATAGTTATAATACTTAGTAAATAGTTTTATCTTAAAATTCGATACTTCTTAGGGTTGAGCATGACTATTTATCTGAAGTTCCTTTGAAAGCAATATTTCCATATTAGCTGTTTTTATCATAAGGATTCAAATAGGCTTGTGTTATGCAGCCTACAGTGAACACTTTATGTACAAAATAACTATTATTCTAAAAGGGCATCAAAAGAAAAATTAATGAAAAATTCAAAAAGAACTTTCAGTAAGTTATGACTTGTAAAAAGAATTAATTGTAAATTAAAGTTTGCTTATTAATAGTCCGGGGGCCAGCAGGGGCTACCGTGCACCCCACCCATGATTCTACTTTTAGGGTACCAACATGTTCCTTAGGGTGTTCTCTTTCACAAAAAACAATGTTCCCAAGAAAAAGTTCAGAAGAACTACCTCATTTGCATAAAACAAAATGGTCGCCAGCATACACCAACAAAACAGAATTTCATATCTCGTCTCCCAGTTGACATAGCTGAGTACTTTAAAAGGCTATATCATGGGTTTAAGACATGAGGAATTCAAAAAAGAAATTAATTCTAGGATCCATAGACTTTGGGTTGTGTACTTGAAGCTTTCTTCGTAAAATGCTGAATACTTAGCTTCACGTTTTAAGCTGTAACTTTTTAAACCCAATAGCTACACATTGACATACACCGTTGGAATGCTGAAGAAATTCTCTTTCCAACGGTATATATATATGTATATATCTCCTTCATTAACTATATCCACAATTTTGCCTATAAAGTATACTTGACATTTCCTTGTAAAATCCTGAAATACCTATGAATTAATTTGATGGTAACATAAAGTGGATCTTTGAATTCCTCATGTCTTAAACCCATGATATAGCCTTTTAAAGTACTCAGATATGTCAACTGGAAGACAAGATATGAAATTCTGTTTTGTTGGTGTATGCTGGCGACCATTTTGTTTTATCCAAATGAGGTAGTTCTTCCCAACTTGTTTCTTGGGAACATCTTTATTCTGAAAGAACATCCTAAGGAAAATGTTGGTACCCTAAAAGTAGAATGGGGGGGGGGTGCACAGTAGCCCCTGCTGGCCCCAGACTATAAGTTTTTCTTTGGAATTGTAAAATAATAATCAATTATCCACTTAATAATAAAATTAGGAATTGATGATTTGATAATTTTCATTTTTGTGTATCTTCTTTCTTAATGTACTGAGTACTGGGGCATATAATAATAATTCCATTCCTTAACACCTTCAGCCTAAAAGGACATTAATTAACTTTTTTCACTGCTTTACATGTGAGGCACAAAATGATGTTGATTACATAGCAACCTGATTTTGAAATTTGCACCTCATCATCCTTTTGTCCTTTGCATACTGCTGTGACAAATAAATGCTTTCCAGTGATACTATTTAGTTTCTGTGGAATCCCCATTGTTCTATTCTTAGCCAACACACCTCAGCAAAAATAAATGTTGGTGCTGAAGGTGTTAAAAGGAAAAGCACAAACATTATTAGAAATTTTACTAGCAATTTTTAAACTTTCATAAAATTGAAAAAGAAAAACATTTCATATGTTTGATTTGAATAACTCTTGAATTTTAACAATATTAAAGTCACCTCTGTTTTTTATAACCGTATTATATTTTCTGGAATTAACTCCCCTGTCTTTGAATATTTTATGATTCTTTCCATAATTGTCAGCTTGATGCCAAATAGGGAATTTTATAATGTTATTTGTTATCTTTCTTTTCTGTTACAGGGATTTAATGCCATTACCAGTCTTGATGGCATATCAAGAATGAATAAATTGGAGACTCTGCACCTCAGGAATAATAAGATTACAGACCTGGGAGGTTTCAATGAAACAATGAGCAACTTGAAGTACATCAATCTTAGGTGAATCTCAGTGTTCTTCATATCATATCAATGTTTTAATTTATTTTCTATTTGGTTGATTTGATCATTCATGCTTACAGAGTTGTCAAGGTAATGTGATTTGACATGTTAACAAAGAATACCTTTATTTGAGAAATGAGATTTTATTAATTTGAAAGTTCTTTCCTTTTATTCTCTCTTCTTTTTGGGGAGAAATAGATAGATAGATAGATAGATAGATAGATAGATAGATAGAGAGTGTATTGAGTTTAATATTAATGTTAAATCATGAGAGAATTGATTTAAAAAAATTAAGTATAAATGTACAAAATATTCAATGTAAATGCAAAAGGATGGGAAAAATTGGTATTATTATAACATATTTGTACAGATCTTTTAATTTCTAGTGGGATGTGAGCTTTTATTTGAAATAAGAATGAAAATAAAAAGAAGTTGAAATAAATACATTTGGAATTAAGAAATTTGAATTTATTGAATATTTGGACTGAATCCTTCATTAGAAAAATATTTTTCCAATTTTCCAAGAGTGAAAATAAAAAAAAACCCTGAAATGAGTAGTATTGCATAGTAACATTTTTAAAAATAAAGCTTGTTAATCCTTAAGTAGAAAAAAAAGTTAAGAAATTATCTCATTATTTTAAGCTTGACATCTTGGATATATCATTTCATTCACTACAATCCTATTTTTTCTTCCAACTCCTCTTTTACAAAATTTCAAAGTAATCCTGTCATTCATAGATCCATCACATGAGAATGACAGGAGATGAATATGTTGAAACAATATGAAAATGAACCTTACTGTAATCAAATCAACAAAGTGTGTCAAAAGTTTTGTAGGATATTTGCCTGTTTTATTCAATTACCATAAACTTTAATTCCATTTTCATCATTGTCTGTCCCACACCATAATGGACTATAATTTGCTTTTTTCAATCAATTCATTAGTACAGGGTCCTTCTATTTCTTTTTTTCTCTCTTCATTTCACACACATTATTTCAGTTATTCACTGTCACATATCTATGTTCGTTATTTTAATCATGAATTCAACTTCCAATCTTTAAGACCCCATGTTTATTCTGAAAGAGTTGAAGTCCTTCTATGAATAAAAAGGCGTTGGTGTTAAGATGTAAGGTTGCCACTAGAAGTAGTGGATCTCACGTGTGTCGAATGATATTTCCTAGTTAGGGCGCTGGATATCTGTGACATAATGTAAAAATTAAACAAAGGAGCAAAGATATCCATACAGGTAAACAATAATAAAGACAGAAGCATGGATATGTCAACATTTAATGATCAACATGTCTGGTTAGTCACTCAATAGAAACCATCATGTGACCAACGTCTTTTGGCAGTATGTCGTGTTGGGGGTGATCAATTAAAAAGTTGGAAAAAGGTGTGATCAATGAATAAGTTACTTCTCTTGCCTTTTGTTGGATCACTAAAAAGTGTGAATTTTCACAAAACAAATATGAATGCTGATGGACACAAACTAAGGGACAAATTTAGCATAAACTTACATTGTAAATTGCCCCCCACCCCCCACCCACACCTTCTGCCTAAAAAACTATTTTGGTGCGAATTCTCAAAAGGAGTAAATGTTTAAATTTTCAGCTCTCTAGTATTATTTTGGTAGGGATGGTACCAGACATACCAATACATTACCTAAAATGATGATTCACTAAAGACAGGAAGAAATGCAATACTAGACCATATATCTTCTGAAAGCTTAGTAAAAAAAAGTGCAATGGTCTCTTAAAGCGATAAATACTACATTCCCAAAGTATTCGCAGAAAGCGTGCAGTAAAAGTGTATAGGTAAGAAGTCTCACACCAGTAATGAAAATGTGAGTCATGGTCAAAATAATGGAAAATATACTGATTGAAAGGACCAGGCTATACCTGCCAGCGGTGAGGCTTGTGTCAGCAAAGTGGGCAATAAGTGTTTGCTTTTATAGGAAAGAGATTCTAAAGGAAGTGACCAAGGGCATTGCACAGGAGGGGTTGGGGTGAATGTGATTCTAAATGGAGGGGGGGGGGCCCAAAACTGCATTTCTACTAACATTTTACAATAACAAATCTCACTAAATGTTGGAGGGGGGCCCCCAAGAAGCCAAGCTCCCCGGGCCCCCAAATCTCCAGCTACACCTCTGGAAGTCATGTCACAAGATTTGAAAATTCTTGGGCTTCATTTTGGCAACAGACTTTTTCTAATATTTGTGCACCACATGGTTGTAATGGTAACTATTGCTAGAGTAACCGTAAATAAGTTTTTTGCCGCTACAATTCCTTAATCTTGAAAGATTTACAAGATAATAATAGATAGAGTAAAAAAGAAAAGGTGTGAGGTTTAAATTCTTTTGCTTTTGCTTAGATGATGAAAAAATGGGTTGGAGCCTCTGCACACCTGGCTTCCTTAACAAATCTTATTAAAAAATATTCACATAATGAAAGAAGGAAGATGACATCCAAATGAAATTAGAAATTTCCTTATATATTTATTGATATTTACTGCAAAAGAACATTGAAATGAAATCCTGGTATGTCTTATCTTCTCCTATATTTTATTGCAAATTTTGGGATTATATATTTTTATTTTAAATAAATTTATGAATTTTTTATAGAAATATTTTCATTCTCTTATGAATTTTAAAAAAATGTATCTATCAATGTTTTTTGTATCTATCAATGTTTTTTGTATCTATCAATGTTTTTTACTCAAAATCTCTTCCTCAATTTATCCATTTATCCATTTCCCTTACACTTTCGAAAGTTATGTACATCTATTACTTGTGTACTGTCACACGTGTTTAGCTTTTATTGAGCACAAGCAATTATAAATGCTCACCCTTAATTTATATAACAATATGCAACGGGGTGGGGTCAACCTACGGCAACGGTTACTTTTTATGTTTTAAAGATTTTTTGTCTTTTTGATAGAATCAAAAATGCCTTCATTGAAATAAATTGTGACTAAATTGAGTTCTTTGATTACTAATTTGCATTCTTGCTTAAGCAAAACTGATTTTCTAGGATGCGTTATTCATTGATGTGAGGCAAAATATAACTAGATGTACGATTCCCATATTTCAAGCTTTTTATGGCATCTATCTGGCCACTCATTATTATGCGATCCGGCCCGCAGAGGCAAAAACCCCTGATATACAATATATTTTATTATAAAGATAGCTAAGGGAAATAACTTTTATAAAAACTATTCAAGTTACACCCCAGTTATAATTTGTTAATTTTGGGGCATTGTAATCATTGATTTTATGAGTAGATAAAAGAAATAGGAATATTCTTGTCGTTGTATTAAGAAAAAATATTTAACTAATATGATTTTTTATAATTACATTTTCTTATTTATATTTGAAGGCCATGTAAAGACAACTAACACTGAATGTAGGTATTTCTGCGGAGTTCGCGACCCACTTACGGAAAATTGACACCTTGATAAAATAAACTTCAAAATCATATAAAACTTAATTTTTTCGTTGAAAAATGTTAGTGTTGAAAGATTGGCGAAATATATGAAATAAAAATTATTTGTGTGCACCTTATAAAACAGGAGATATTATTGAATCAAAATATCCATGCAAATGTAAACAAATTCTGTTCCGTAATTACGAGTAGATTTTCTCCCCCCATTTAACGAGCAAAAAAAAACACCTAGATTTTAAAAGTTTACTACACATCAACTACTGATCGGATTTTAATAAGATTTTCAATACTTATCGAATAAAGGATGAATTTAAAAAAAAATCAGTTTGTATTCCAAATTTCGGGAAACAAATATTTTTTCATTGTGATTAAAAACACTCCCTTACATTTTCATTGATTTATTTTCAATCAATCAGTCCGATTTTTTTACATTATTAAGTCAAGACCATGAACATATAAATTCTGCTTCTGTTTTTGAAAAAGCTAATTTCTGTATTTCCGTAAAAACTGCAAAAAAAAATACTGCTCTAATTGCCAATATTTTTCATTCATTTGGTAAAATATGATTTATCGCTATTTTCTATAAAAAGAGAAATAAACTTAGCATTAAAATCTTTTGTATAGAAAATTTTAAAATTTTTACTGTTTTTAAATGATTTTTGAAAATTCAATTTTTACTCTGTTTCTGTTGCCTTCGGTTCAATTCTGTTCTCACGTGATGTTGTGAAAGGGTAAGTAAAAAAAAAATGTACTGAAACCATTGAAGATTATTTTTTATTAATTTTTTTGTTGTGATTTACGGATGGACATAAAGGTAAATTTTCTATGATTATTATGTCAACTGCTTATACCGACTTCCGTAATAAGTAATTAGCGCATGTGCGTGTGTTAACATTTCTTATCTATGGCAGTAAGCAGAAGGTGTTGACAAATATTTGACCCACCCAACGTGAAAAAAAGAGGTTTTTATGTAGTTTTTGAATGGAAAATCGTAATTATTCGGTTAAGGATTGTTCAGTAATGATGAAACTATGTATTTTAATTTAAAAAATTGATTTTTAAATTTTTTAAAAATTACAGACTTCGAATATTTTTTAATTCCCAAAAAGGTCAACAAAATGGCGGAAATTATAGTTTAAAACTTTAAATTGACTTTTAAGAGCACAACTCTATGTTGAATTTTTTTTTTCGTTTTTCCGGACACATATTTGGACTTTATTCTTTCTAACAAAAACAAGAAAAAACTTAGAAACACCAATTTTTAAATTTTAATTTACATTTTAAAATGGGGTGTCCAAAGTGCGCAGAAATACCTAATTGAATGAATCATTTAGGTAAGCAATAATTTTATTGAAAAATAAAAATTTGTCTTACAAATAGCGCCAGGGACATGCAGGTCTAAAATTAATTGACAAAACATGTGGTACTTAAACGTGCTGTTATTACATAAAGGGTTAATACACAAAGTATGAATACATAAATAAGTGTATTTTGAATGTGATAAGAATGAATTCAATTACAAATGTAGATTATTCACTTGTAGAAAAATGAAATCCCAAAATGCCAATGTTTTTGTAAACTTTCATGATAGCTAATAGCCAATATTTTTCTAAACTTTCATGATAGCTAATAGCCAATATTTTTCTAAACTTTCATGATAGCTAATAGCCAATATTTTTCTAAACTTTCATGATAGCTAATAGCCAATATTTTTCTAAACTTTCATGATAGCTAATAGCCAATATTTTTCTAAACTTTCATGATAGCTAATAGCCAATATCTTTCTAAACTTTCATGATAGATAATAGCCAATATTTTTCTTAACTTGTTTAATACTAATGTCTGCTGATAGCTGAACTAATAAACATTCAAGGCTACTACACTTTGGCATATTACATTTAATTATCTCTTTTCTATCATTCTATAGGGAAAATAAGGTTGAAGGCTTAGCGGAATTGATCAAACTGCAATGTTTGCCATCTCTAAAGATTGTGTCATTCGCAGGTGAGTTTCTTATTTAAGTTTCACACAGTAAATAGAATCAGAATTGTACAAGTGAATGTCTTATTGGGCATGTGTAGTGCTGTGCCCCTAATATGATTAAGTTGAGTTTTTATAAAAGGAATGATTTTAATTTTGTAATAA
Organism: Architeuthis dux; assembly: GCA_006491835.1. NCBI lineage: Eukaryota > Metazoa > Mollusca > Cephalopoda > Oegopsida > Architeuthidae > Architeuthis > Architeuthis dux. Next base: position 15,976,757 of record VCCN01000420.1, on the reverse strand, counting down.
CCTTTGTGAAACTCAACCAATTTTAATAAAATCTATGTCATCCCGTAGTGACTTTTATTCAGATTGGTAAAGGCAGCCAGGTGTAAACTGGACTCCCTCTTTACTAAAAAGGGTATGAGTTTGATGCTCACTGAAGTCTTACTCTTTATTTCTGATCACCCTGTTATTCGTAAAAATTAAGATGAAGGTAAAAACTACTCAAATCTAATCAAAATAAGTGTAGTGGTGGTAGTGGTGTGTGTAGTGTCTCCCAGCTCGTGGGAGTATCACTGAAAGGAAAAAGGATGAAGCAAAGGAACAAAAGACAAAGACAAATGTGATGTTTACTGATCGCCGTCAGAGAGAGAACTGTTGTGTTCTCGCTTCCGAGCGGTTTTCTTTATTGCCTGGAGCATGACCGGGGACTCACTTCCGTTTTATGGCTTTGTGGCAAGGGAGGTAACTTGTGGTATTTGCTCCCTTGCGCAGCATGGCCGGACATCACAGTGTGTATATAGAATTTGTGATAATTCTTTTCGGCATCTGACATTAGGAAATATCGAAATATAGTTTATGATATTTTTACATGTATAGATTAATTTACAAATTCTGGAGACAAAGTATAGGAAATAAAATATATGAAATGCAAGATTCAGTGGAGAGATCACTATGTTTAGTTCAAATAACAAGATAATTCTTTGCTTAGAAGTTATAAATGACTTGCGCAAAAAGAGGTCAGAAGTAAAGATAAATAATTAAATAGATAAATAAAATGCTATGTAAAATAAAATTTAATAATTTTTAAAGTCGATTATTTGTTGCATGAGTAAACAATGAATTTTCCATTAATGCCCATATAAAAACGGAATGTGTATCCATATATGTATATGGTGTACAAAAGGATAAAGGTTATCCGACATAATGATGCTGGGAAAAAGACAATGTGGAGAATAAGGTATTAAATAAAGTTCTTGCAAATTATTCTGAGTCTCCACATTGTCTTTTTCCCAGCATCATATATATATATTTATATATTTGTGTGCGTAACACTTTTCAATGAGCGCACAGATACTACACTCTGATCCTAGGCTGAGGGCTGAAGAGAGACTCTAGGCAGAGCTCATAGATTCTCTGATTCTAGGCAGAAGTGCTGATAAATAATCATGTCATTTTTGACAGGCATTATGCTACTAAATATTAATTCAAGAGATTGATAATTTAATACTTAAAAACTATGCAAAATATTAACTTCAGAAGTATGCCTAGAGGGTAAAAATAATGAACCATAACATCAAGTTGATTACATTTGGTATGACAATAATATTCATAGCCTCTTAGAATGCTTAAAGGCATGCAAATATAATGATAGATCTAAAAAGGGCCGGCAAAGTTAGGAAGAGAGTTTCTATCAGAAAGAATATCTTAGGGCTATTAGCCTCAAACCAAATTAGAAACTATAGATGTGATCTAGCATGTATAATCCATGGTCATTACTTTTAGACAGAGAGAAATACTGAATTGATAATAATGGTAGTTATGGTTTTTCTGACATACCAAAATGAATTACTGGTAAATTGTGGATTCAGTAGAAAGAGATGTATAAAACAGTGGAGGCATGAATATATGCACCCTGATATATTCACCTGAAGTTTTGTGTACAAGTAAATTATCTTAGGTCTCGCTTCTAGAAAAGAAGATGACATGACTATACGTACTGGAAATCACAGTATAGAAAAAGCATGTCTAAGTGAGGAAGTAATCAAGTGAGTAAACATGGTTAAGGAAAGAACATATGCATTGAGGGCACGTACAGGCTTCATTCTAGAAGGAAGAATGGGCATGAAGAAGAAGATGAAGAGAAGAGTTACTGGCTTATGAAACCAGGGTTTCATTCTAGAAAGATCTAAGGAATAGGCCAAGATTGATAGTGTTTTAGCTTTTTATAGAAAACTGTATAAATAAGGCAACTTCCCATTGCCTGATGCTCACTTTTCAGCCTACACCAGTTGGTGAAGCCTGCATGCTCTCCAGTATGCATATTTCTCTTTCTTACAGTATTTCTATTAGCTTTGTTACAGCATTAGATCTTGTGACATACATATTGTCCTTCTGTCATTTGCATTTATCAGTGTTGAGATCCTGCAGGTTTTTTCTCAGCAATCCAAGTTGTGTGTGCCTCTTCTCGTCTCAAAAGCTCTGTGTGTGGAATAGCCTGAATTCCCTGTTTCCAATAATCGTACCTTGATCTTCGAATAATCGGACATTATGGAAACAAAGCATTTCAGTTTTCCGCCACTAGATAAAAGCATGACGATGAACAACTATGCCACATTTCTCTTCTATTGTCTATCTTCACAGGATAAGAATTAGCAGCTAATTATCTTTCATATCTATCCTTTCCACGATCCTTTCTTCCCTAAGACTTAATCCTCTTGATTCAAGCAAACATCGTTTTTCATGTTCTTCTTTATTTCAGCCTAAACGTATGTACCATTTATATTGTCTTTGTTTCTTATTAAATGTTTTGTTAATTTGTATTTCTACAAATATCCCCATTTGTTTTAATTTCTGTTCATATGGACTTTCTTCCCTTATTCTATTTTTGTATGGACTCTTCCATTGTTCAAATTTGTTTATGCATGTGCTACTGACTAGGTTCAAGAAATATGACTTCATGGGTAGTTTATGCATGACATTCAAAAATGGTGATCCTGTCTTGTTCAACCTTCTCTTCATGATGTCACAGATTTCTGGTGCCAACGGATGTATTGTACAACGTGGAGATACCACATGGACCATAATATTTTAGGGCACACTTAGACAGGACTCTTAATAACTGCTTTTATGAACACATTCTAATTCAGAACTCTTTTACCAGCTTTTATACTGGTAATATTAAATATTGTAGGATCTTTGATTCTACAATGTCATAGGAAAGAGTCATAATTTTGGTTCCTGTGTAGGAAAAAAGTGAATTTAAAATATTTAATAATTACCTTTTTACTATGACTTTTTTTCCTACAATAAAAAATGCTGATGTCTTGTTTCTTGGTGAAATATTTGTTTAAAAAAAATCCTTTCCATGAAGATAATTGCTCCAAAAGGCATTGTCTCCGTAAATGTTTTGTTTATAAAAATTGTAAGAAGATTTGAAAACAGGTGTAAAAAATTGCACAATTTATAGAATATATTAAAATATCATTTTGAAATATGGAAATATTAAAAATGAAATGACTATATGAGTATTTAAAAAAAATTATTTAAACAGAAGCCTTTGTGTTGAATCTTAAAAAGACGATGTAGTTAAATATTATTTTTTCACAAGATTATTTAGTTAATTGTGACACTTTATAAACTTTAATCAACACAGTTAATAAAAAAAATCCACTCTTGTTCTACTTAAATGTATTATATTCATATCAGTATTACCACTGTATCATTGTTATCTGAATTAGTTCTCCTAAATTCTCGATCTGAGAGACCAAGGAATTATATCTAAAAATTGTTCAAGGTTTAATGTTATAATTTTGTGTTCTTGTTGCCATTGCAGTAATTGTTATTTTGTAAGCAAACTAACAGGAACAAAAAACTTTATAATTGCAGTGAACTGGAAAACAGGAAGTAACCAAATACAAGCTATTATAGTTAAAGTGGCACATTTCAGTGAAAACATTAAGATTATGAAAACAGATATGCACACAATGAGAATGGAGCTTTTTTAGGAAAATCTTGCTGATAATGTATTGAACTTTGGATAGTTTCAAGATTTGTAAATAGAAGTTATTATAGGAGACCCAATACTAATTTGTTTATATTTTTGCAGAAAATCCAATTTGCAATGAAGATGACTTCAGGACTGAAGTGTTAGCAACATTTCAGGGCTTGCAGAAATTGAATAAAGATGAAGTTGCAGAAGACGAGAGAAAAGAGGCATTAGAAATTCACAACCAACGACAGGCTGAGGTAGAATTCATTGATTGTTAAGGAAAATGATGTATGAAGAAAAGGGCATATGAATAGAGCTTTCACATTTTGTTTTTTTTTTACATTTTTAAAATTTTTCCTTTTACATTTCCTTCTTTCAATCGAAAACAATTTAACATCATCAACCACTAAGAATATTGTGAGGTTGGTTTAATGACAGATATTAACAGATTAAAAATGCAAACAGAAGAGGTACTCACAGATCCTTTATTCATAAAATGGCTGCGGTCAACAATTCAAACACGAGTCTCCTTGAGCTCTCTGATCTACTAGTAACAATATGGCTGCACGTTCACCAGAATGTAAAACAGCGCCCCCTAGCGGAAGTTGATAAGAACTCTCCTGCCTAAGGGGAGTAACTCAAAATACTTACTTAACAAATATGAGTGTGTTTTTATGTGTCCCTGCATTTAACACCTTTTCACTGTTCAAATGTTTGAAATGCTCAGCGAAATGTTTAAAAACACACACAAAAACACAAAAATATTACAACACTTAGTGAGCGAGGGGGCCATAGAAGCCAAGCCAGATCATAACGTTGTCATTTTTGCTGCCTATTGTCAAGCAAAAATCTGGGCCACAACCACTGCATTCATTCCTTATACACACACACACACACACACACACACATGCATCAAAATTTGTAACATATTGTGTGTTGGTGACCACTTTTGTGGGAAACCTAACTTTAAAATTCATGTACAAAGTCGTTATTTCTATTGTAATTTATAGGAATTTGATATTAAAATTGATCACTTTTACTGTAAATTATGGGGAAATTTCCAAATTTTCTATGAATGTATATATGTTCATCACTTTTATATGTTACTAAAAGTGGATTCATATCCTGCTTCAATATATATATAAAGTTTCAATATATAAATTGAATTGGTTTACAAAAAGTCTATGTGAATGACAGGAGACTGAATTCAGTCTGAAATGTTTGATTGCAAAGACATATTTTTCAATTGTGTAAGTGAATAATATCTTTCTTGTTTGTTGCTAACAATTCAGGAAAGAATAACTTTGCAAAAATGTGTAGAAAGAAACTTATTTTAGACATGAAAAGGCATACTCTTATATTTTTCTTTAACAGCTTTTCAAAGAAAACATTTCCAATTTAGAAAGAAAAAAAAAGAATTATGAAGGGTTCATGTGAATAAGATCAAATGCTCAAAAGAAATAATTTTTGTTATTAGTATTTATTTAATAAAACTTATTATATAATGAACATATGAAAAATATGAATATTCTTCTAGCATTGATGGTTTGGATATACTTTAATGTGGAAAAAGAATATAACATTTAATGGTTCATACCTAAAAAGACTACATTATAGAATCATGTTAAAAACTTTGGTCAACTTTTCAAGGTCATAAAACCAAATATAGAAACATAACAAAGCTTGAAAATAAGAGGAGAAAGCATAGTAAATTAATTCTTAGAAGATTTACAATGAGCAATTTCAAAACAACATTTAACATGTCTTACTTATTGGTGGAATTAGTCTGGGTTCTTGAATATATTTTTGAAAATTGGGTTGTTTCAAAACTGGTTTTTATTTTCAGTTTGTGTAAATTTCATCCATTTATTTGTTGCCTTGCAAACACTACTAAAACCAACTAAATAAAAATGGTATTTCCATTTTAGAGAAGTAATCAGTTATTGAACATATTAGCATTTGAAGCATTATTATTGTGAAAATACGTAAGTCTTGATGTGAAATTATCTCACACTGCTACTCTAATGTCAGTAATGTCATACAATAAAAGTTGAGACTTATACAACATAATACTGAACTCATTTTCAATTTTTATTAGTTATTTCCTCATGTGTTCTTTTATGTTTTTTTCTTTGTAGAAAGAAAAAGCTTTGGAACTGGAAAATACAGACAGTGTTTCACAATTCTAAGAGAAGAGCTGCTAATAAAGTATCAATATAATTCCTGGAAAAATGGAGATTATTTTCCCGTTTGTTTTTCATATGGTGCTTCTGTTTCTCAATAAAAATTATAAATTGTTTCTCATTTTCCAATATATTTTAGCTTAACTTTTGATAAGTTTAGACAAAATCCTGAGATATTTCATAATTTAATGCTGAATAGTACAACTTTACCTTGGAGTTATCTATAATAGTATAGTCAGCATGCTTAGAGAGAGAAATAAACTATACTTTAGTTTTTTATATAGGAAAAGTTATTCTGTATGAATACTAGAAGCATTACACATATCTAGGCCAGCCAACCTCTGAAGTGCAAAAATCTTATTATTGTGAGTTCTTTGTTTTCGTACCAATTAAATGTCATAGAAAAATTGGTAATGAAATAAGTTAACTCACAATATCTTGTTATTTAGTGTGTTTATTTCTTATAAGTATGAACCATAGACCTGCCTAAATGGGAGTTATATCCTGAACGAGGCTGGTAAACAAAAATCGGCAGCTCAGTCTGCAGCCATGCAATGTATTAAAACAACATATAAGAAATAGGCAACAATATTACAGGTAATGTAAATGCAAATGTAAGAATGTTTTAATCAAATGAACTGGTCGTCACAAAATAACTGATCAAAAGTTGTTAAAATTGTTTGAAATGCTTGTTCTTGAAAGTTTACAACAAAAATGTTAAAAATCGTATGAAATGGACACTGAATCATGAGATCTTAAGATCAAAGTAAAAATCGTGTGAAATGGACACTGAATCATGAGATCTTAAGATCGAAGTAAAAATTGTGTGAAATGGACACTGAATCATGAGATCTTAAGATCGAAGTAAAAATTGTGTGACACATGACAAAACCATGACAGTTGGCAGGTCTGCATATTGTAGTTTTTGTTTGATATTTTGAGAGTTGTTATATTTAATTTTTGTTTTTGGACTACCCTATTAGAAACCATCAACCAAAACTATCAAAATAGGTTTCTTCAGTTTTCAATTTGGTCTGGTCGGCTATGTATGTATGCATGTATCACCTATACAGGCAGCACCCATGGTGCTAGAGGGCTGAAAATTTAAACATTTACTCCTTATTATGTCTAGAAAAAAACTTGTTTTGAACCCCCGCCCCTGATTAGGCTTTTAATGGAGGGTTCAATTTGCAATGTAAGTTTATGCTAAATTGATCCCTTAGTTTGTGTCCATCAGTAATCTTTTGAAAATTCAGACTTTTTTAGTCCACAAGGCCATGAAAAGGGGGTCTGTGGTGTTACAAGAAGAAATGGCATGGGAGCCAAGCGCTTTGAGCGCAGAAAGACTAGGGACACTTTTTTCAAATGGTAGATTCTTTGAGGCTTGTGGCTACTTCTGGTTCAAATTAGAAGTTCCACTGCTCTACTGTGAAATATGAGACTGGAAAGAACATGCAGCGAGAGAGAGAGATGACACAAGATACAAAGGGAAGTATTTGCTCTCTAGGAATTTCTTCTTTTTCGTCTTCCTTCTCGTTTCTCAACACTGGGTCTGCTCTTTGCTTGGGTGCCTCTCTCAGTCCATCACCGGCACTCCTGTCACGTCTTATGTTTGAAGTAGCTTCATCGACAGCAAAGCTGTAAACTCGGCTAGCAACTGCCTTGCTCAGGAAAGATGGGCGATTACTATATCTAATTCTGCATCGCTGGGTAAGTACTGCTAGTGCGTGGGAAGTAAGATAAATGGCTAAAACCTTTTTAATTAATTAAGTATGTACTAAAACGTTCTTGTCAAGTGCGTGCGACTTGAGTCAACATTAGTTTTTGAAAATAATAAATTCTGTTTTCTACTTAATGAACCGTCTTTTCTTAGACTGACAACATTCTAGGGAGTCATCAATTAGATGTTAATCCCACCCATAAGTTGGATTGACTTCGGATCTCTATATCTTGCCCAACCAAATTCGTGTTGATTCAAAAGTACTTCTCTCAGATTTTGGTGCTACCGTTTTTGTAAACTGGCCAAAATTCCGGAAAGTCATTTAAGTGTTAGTCCTGCTCATTTGGGCAAAACATAGATTTCGGATTTCTCGTTAGTGTTCTCACATGTATCGGGGAGGAGAGGGTGGAAAATCATAAAAGATAACCATTAATTTTAATTCTCGGAAAGGATCTTCGTGTTGGTTTGGATGTAATATTACTAGGGAACTGCTAGGGTAAAGTACGTCGGTTCTAGGCTAGCCAGGGGAGAGCTAGTGTCAAGTACCTTGGTTCCAGGCTAGCCAGGGGGAGAGCTAGGGTCAGTTACTTCGGTTCCAGGCTAGCCAGGAGCAGAGCTAGGGTCAAGAACTTCTATTCCAGGGGGGCTATGGTCAAGTACTTCCA
>VCCN01000420.1:15651055-15661571 GCA_006491835.1 Architeuthis dux | reverse complement strand
ATATAGTGAGGAATGAATTCAGAAGCAATAGCCTACGGGAATAGCATGCTAATCACTGCTTTTTCCAACTCATCATTTTATGACAATAATATTTTGTATAATTTCAATATTGTGAATCACAGTCTACCTTCTGGATAAATGTATTATTTTTAAAATCTGAAACATTGATTACTGGATATTGGAACTAATATTTGAGCACTCTTTTTGTTTGTCCGTGCCTCTTCTCCGCTACAAGCTACAACCCCCATCGACCTAATATTCTGCATGTAGACTGAGCTGAGGTCACCAGATGTCATTTCTGGTCATTTCAAGCCAATTCCCAGTGGTTGGCCACCATGTTGCACCAAGGATGGTGAAATTCTCACGGCGAAGATCCCAATCTATGTGCCAGAGTTCAACTCTGGGGACATTCATGGTCACCAGATGTCATTTCTGGTCATTTTAAAACAATTTTCCAATTTGTTGACCTCAATTTTGCACCTATGAAACTGAAATTAGAGATAGGGATCTTTCCATGGCGAAGCTCATATGCATGATATGATTTTGACCTTCGAGGTCACTTGTGGTCACAAGTGGTAATTTCTAGCCAATTTCCAAACTTGTGAGCCTCAGTTTCGCACCAAGCATGCTGAATCTTTGCATATGGGCACATCCTCTCAAATCGAAGGTAACAGGCTAGGTGAGGTTGACCTTGGAAGTCATACAAGGTCACTAGAGGTCATTTCTGGTCATTTCTACTCAATTCTCCCAGTTTAATGCTTTGGCTCCTATGGAACTGAAATGTGGCATAGGGGTAAGTATGGCCATGTCAAAGGTCATGGGCAATGCGAATTTGACATCAGTAGTCATTCAAGGTCAACTGAGCTAATTTGTAGACATTTCTAGCCAATTCTCCGAGTTGTTGGCCACAATTTTGCACCTGTGATATTTTGGCATAGTGGTTAATTTGTTCACGTTCATAGTATTTGGCAATGTGATTTTTGTCATTCGAGGTTACCATATATCATTTCTGGTCATTTATCTGTGATTTTTAGTCATTTTGTTGGACTGGTGTTGGCCACAAGTCAGCACTTAGGATGCTGAGATTTCGCATAGGCGTTCATCTTTACACGGCGAAAGTTATAGACAATGAGAGGTTTATCCTGGTGTTCTTTTCTGGTCATTTCTAGCTAAATAAAGCAATTTATAGCATAATATTGTGTTTGTTTTGAAGTACAAACTTTTTTTAATAGTCGAGCTGATTAGGTCAAATTCCATTGGGTGGTAAATTTCGACCATTCTTTTACGCAGAATCGTCCTAGTGGTTAGTTTGGGATTAGATAAACGTTCTGGGGCCATTTTGCAGACAAACAATTACATTCTTGACTACTAGAAGCTAACAGCTTATAGTAGAAGGTGGGGGCTCTGACCCTCTAACCCTTAAATTGTTCCAACGGGGGCAGGATGTCGCTGCTACCCGACACATCCCCAGATGGCGGATGGGGAAGGCCTCATAGATATGTGAGGTACCGTCTCAAGTCGGCGTCGACTATAGACAACCCTGTAGATATACAGGGACCCACCGAATATAGCGAATAAGGTGGCACCAATCTGAATGCTCACGAGAAAACAATGGCAACGGGTGAGCTAAATTAGCCACCACATTCCCAAATCCAATATGACAGCACCACCATAGAAATATCGTAGCGTTCCTGTTGGATCGTCGCCTATTAAAAGTTCCAACCGCATTGCTTCATGTGCCTGCGGGCAATGTGCTAAATCTTAAGGTAAGTAATAATCTATTCAAAGGGGCAGAGGACAACAGATTCGGTGGCGTAGGATTCGCAGGCAATGTTATAAGTTTTGACTGTATATCAGACAGAATAGTGTGAATAGCAGTTAGACTAAGCAAAAGATATACACTAAATGTAATCCAGGTTTACGCGCCAACTTCGAAAAGTTCTGACTAGGAGATTGAAGAATTTTATGTCGACCTCAGTAAGATAATGGACCGAGAGAAGATTAACTACACAATACTCATGGGAGACTTTAATGCTAAGGTAGATCAAGGACAATTTGGGGAATCTAGTGTAGGCAAATATGGAATAGGCCAGAGAAAGATGAAAGGTGACATGTATCAGAGAGATACGGTTTAAAGATAATACATTCTTTCAAAAACGAGAAGGTCGAAAATGGACTTGTAAAAAAGCGCAAATGGTACAACAAAAAACGAAATCGACTTAATAATAACTGACAAGATCAATAACATTAAATATGTTACCGTTGTAAGCAAAATAGATATAGGAAGCGACCACGGAATGGTAGCGTGCAGAACTAAATTTAACTGTAAATCTGAAAGGAACAGAATGATTATTGAGAAGAAATGCCCTAATAAGATAGAGATAGAGAACATTAACAATTTTCGAGTAGCGATAGAAAACAGATACCAGGCCTTGTGGAATAGCGACAGTGACATTAGAGGAAAAGAGTAGTAGTCTGACAAATATAATCAAGGAAGCAGCAGAGATGGTAGGCAATACAAACGTAAACAATAACACAGGGACATACTCTAAAACAACATTAAAACTAATCAAACAGTGGAGAAAGATGAAGATAATAACAAAAAAAGACAAAAACAAAAAAGCAGAACAGATTAATAAACAAAAGAACGAGAACAGAAAAAAGAAAGAAAAACACGGAAAGAGTGGTAGAGGCTATTAGAAAGGGGAAGAGCTTAAAACACTCCCGATCCGCAGATCATACCGGCAAGCAACATATGCTTGCACTAAAGGATAAAACTATAGGGACAAGTTGTCAAAAGTAATTGAAGAATAATATGAAAATGTGTACGCCTCAAAAATACCACAAACTAATAAACCTATAGATACTAGTGATATCCCAGACATAAATATGAAACTCGGTAAAGCCCCAGGCGAGGATGGCATAACGGTAGACCTTCTGGAATATGCAGGAGAGATCTTGCACAAAGGACTAGCACAGTTATTCACACAATGCATGAGAGAGAGAAGAGTTCCTAAAAGCTTATGTCTAGGAATAGTAATCCTACTCCACAAGAGAGGAGATTCGGAAAATTGGGAGGGAATGGGAATAAACATAGATGGAGAATATTTAAGCCACTTAAGATTTTCCGATGACATTTCCATGATGTCGGAAGCATTCGAATTACAAAACATGTTAACCGATCTAAATATTTACTATTTAGATAAAGTCCCCAAAAAGGTCATAACAATAGGAGAGACTCTAGAAGAGGTTGATGAATACATCTACCTAGGACAGGTAATAAAGTTAGAGAAAGACCATGACAGCGAAATAAAACGACGCATAACGATAGGTTGGAAAGCATTCGGTATGCATAGAGACATTTTGAAGAACACCTTACCCATGTGCTTAAAGCGTAAAGTATATAACGGTTGCATAATGACGGATGCGAAACATGGAAATTAACAAAGCTAGTTGAAAACCAAACTAGGATAGCACATAGAGCCATGGGAAAAGCAATGCTAAGAATAACACTATAAGATAAAATATCAACATGGATCAGAGGGATGACTAGAATGAAAGATAGTATACAAATAATTAAGCTGCAAAAGTGGAGACATTGTTGCACCTAGCACGAAGAGATGATAATAGCTGGGGAAAAGGCTAACCGGTGCCCATGGCACAGTAAACGCAGTAGGAAAGAACCAGACACAAGATGGGGGGACGAGATAGAACACTTTTCCGGTAAGTTGTGGCAGGGGTTAGCACAATCTAGGCTGTCATGGAAAGAGATGGGAAAGGCATTTGTACAGCAGTGGACTTATAACGGCTGATGATGATGATATATGGTCCCATGCTTACCCAGGCCAATGTAACGAAATACACCCAGATCGTGTTACCGGTAGCCGTTGGAAGTGGCCAAATTTGGTTACCGTTGAAGATTTGAAAATATGATGGAGGAGGTATGGTATGACCCGTAGCAGTTATAAGGGGCTAGATTGAAACGGTTAGCAGCAGTTTGGGTTGCGAGCTGAAGCAGTTAGTAACAGGGTCGACCAGGAGGTTCGCTCCCCGTCAGGTTAGAAGCGGTGACCAGTTTGAGATTTGAATCCGGAGCGACAGGTCAGAGACGAAATGGCTTCTTCAACCCGGCTGGGTTGAAGAGGCAAGAACCCTTGATTTTCATAGTGGTAACTCTGAAAAGTGACCAACTCTTTTAGAAAACCAAATGCAACAGAATTTCCGTACCTCGATGTAATACGCAAACCGGCCCAAAAATGAATCTATATATTTCAAATTGAAAACCGTTGAATTTTGTCGTCTTTTCTCTCCACACACGTGGGAGAGTTTTCCTCCGAAATGAATTTAGCCTCCACAGAGAGATCAGCTCCCGTCAGCAGATCCGGACAGAGAATCATCGCAGCCCGCAGCCCCGGAAGAAATCATTATCTCTCTCTCTCTCTCACGGTGACCAGAAGAAGAAGTACAGAAGAAGGCCATTATGCTACAGCAGCACCAATGGAAAATGTTGGCGGGCTTCAAGCAGATAATCAAATCAAATGTAGCTGGAATTTGCGGGGTGTAAGCCACCAATAGGTGTCTAGAGGCGAATGAAATAGAAAGGTTTGCCGGTAAGACTTGGCAGAGATTAGCACAAGATAGGTTGTCATGGAAGGAGATGGGAAAGGCCTTTGTCCAGCAGTGGACCTATAACGGCTGATGATGATGATGATGATGATATACTATAGTAAATATGTAAAGATGTTATACTGATGGAAATCTACGATAGACCTGTTTCACGATCCTTCGATCTTCAGGCGGAGCTGCCTTTTTAGAAATTACTGGTTAGGCTTTTAGTTCCACTTTGTTAGTTTCATTTTCCTTTAGTTACACTTTGTTTTGTTTCTTAATTATTATCTCCCTTGTACCGTTATTTGATTTTTTATACATGATATTTGCGTTCTACATTTGAATTTGAAATTCTGTTTTCAATGTGTGGTTAATTGTTTTTTGTGTTTTATATTTTTATTTTTTATAAAATAGTTTATAATAGAAATTGTTACGATATTGATTAGTTATTTTTATAGTGTTATTATTGTAATTCTTCAATATATTTAATAGATATATTCTAGTAAGAACTTTTTATTTTAGTTGTTTTCGTAGTCTAGTTTGTGGTTTGGTTTTGTTGATATTGATCTAGTCATTCAAATTTTCATTGTTTTTGTCATAGTATTTGAGTAGGAATTTGTTTTTATTCAGAATTTCCGATTAGTTGGTCTTTTTTGTTTAATAATGATTTTTCTGTTGTGAATTCTATTATCCGTAATTCTTCTATTTTTGGGTGTTGTTTTGCATATTGGTGTTGTTTTTATTTTGTCTTTTTAAACTCCATACGGTGTCGCTTTAGTATATTTCATTGTTAAATTTCTCGATCGCATGTGACAGAAATGGATTCTGTACAACAATCGACGGCGTTCTGTGCAGTGGCTGGACAGAGGTGAAGCACCAAAACACTTCCCCAAACCAAACCTGCATCAAAAGAAGAGTATGGTCACTGTTTGATGGATGGCAAATGGAATCATCCACTAAACACGAAACCATCACAGCAAAGAAATATTGCCAGGAAATCGATAAAATGCACCAAGAACTGCAACGTCCAATATTGCTCAATCGAAAAGGACCAATTCTTCTCCATGACAACACCCGACAGAATGTCCCTGCAGAGATTGAACCAACTAGGCTACGAAACTCTACCTCATTCAACTTACTCACCAGACCCCGCTCCAACCGACTATCACTTTTTCAAGCATTTCGACCGCTCTTCAACAACCAAGCAGAAGCTCAAAACGCCTTCAAAAGAATTCATTGGTTCCAGGACCCCAGAAGTATCTGCTTCCGAAATAAATGGACTTGTTTCTAGTTGGCAAACAGGTGTAGATCCTGAAGGTTCTTATTTCGATTAATAACTTTTATTATGCTGAGATATACTACTTTAAAGTTGATGGTGAAAAAACCGCAATTATTTTTCACCAACCTAATAGTCAATAAACAAGCCAGAAAATGTGTTTTCCATGCGAAAATAAATATTGTTGGTTGAAATTAAAATTGGACTGGTTGATACAACAGGATAAGCAAAGACTGTACAACATTATATATTTTGTTATAATCTCAGTTGGGCTTTTCAAATTGTATTATTATCGCTGAGTCTAGCTTCTATACTATAGAATAATGATTCATAGCTAGTGTTTGGATGCATGCATTCACTAGAGAATCGAAAACTGGAAATGGCTTTCGTAGATATTTATTGAGTATGGAAGCAAATGTTCCCGAATTAAGCAATTTGACCTTTGAGAAACATGCACACATCATGTAGTGGAGGTATCACGGTCCAGTTATCTTCAAAAATCTTCACGAATGAAATCATTTGAGTTAGATATTTCGCAGTTCACATGTAAAAAAAGGTCATGAAACAAAATTTGGAATTAAAACAATTTGAACTATTTTCTGGTGATCAATTTTCTGTACACATATGGATACACGAAAAGCGTTCAGTCATGGTTTTGAATGAGTGTCCCATCTATCAGAGCAGTCGAAACAGGATTGCTGTTTTCTGGTATAAGTAGAAATAAACACTTCTGAAAACGGTGGACAATATATAGATATGAAAACTAAATTTTGTTCAGTAACGTTTTGTTTGTGCATATAAACATTGTTACATATATATTTCGTACATATCTGAAATCGTTTTAAAACATGATTATAAGAAGGGAAGTAACTAAAGTCGAAAGTGTCAATGTGTAAGATCTGTACTTCTTTCAAAACCCCAGTCTATCCTTTGTTTTTGTTTTTTGATTTTTTAATTTTAAATACAGAATTAGGTTTCGAAAAAAATCAGATTGTCGAACTTTCATTATCTTTTCTTCAGAAGTGAGTTTTCAATTATTATAGTTGTAAAACTACTAAATGGTATTTGCTTTTTGCTTTTGAACGATTTTCCACCCAGAGAGAACTAATGAATACTTTTGCTAATTACACTAAAGTTTCTCGGAAAAGATTTGCACGCTGCTAAAGATTTGAACCCGGGTTAATTTATATGCCATCAGCGCATTCATTTAGAAACTTGGATAATTACTGTAGCGTTTACAAATAGATCGTAACTGTGCGAATAATCTTGACTTTGGGCATGAGAGCGGCTGCGAAACCAGTGGCTGATTTTTGAGTCATGTCAGCATATTACATATAGATTTGTTATGGGTGCAGGCCCTTCTCATTTGAAAAATTGGTGCAACACAATTTTCCTACACTCATTATCATCTATTTGGCCTCGAAACGAACTAATCTCATCTTAGTGAATATCTAAGTAACGTTTTTGTGAATATTCATTGATTACTTAAATCATTAAAATTTACACGATCGTTTAGTGCAAATTTTGCAATTTTACTTTTAGACTCTTCTCTATTTCTCAGATTCAAAATTGCATATATTGGACTAAAGCATATGATTACTATGTTAACATTCTGTTACATATTCAAATTATTGAATATAACTCCGTCTGGGTCTAAGAAAAACAAGAAAACTTTTCAGCACCGGAGATTGTGTCGCCCAGGCTATCAAAGCATACTACGCAATAATTAGTGCTTAAATATCACATCCAAAAACTATAGCAGTAATGATAATAAAAATACAAATCAGATCAGAAAAGTCTAAATTGAAAAACTAAAAATGGGGCAAAAATAACTCCATGGTGATTTCAGATGACATCAAAATGAATTACAGAATAAATGACATGTTCACGATCTTTATTAAAAGCAAGAGTAGAGTAAACAATATTATGATTGCAATAGAAAAAACACAGTAAAGTAAAAGTTGCCTGTGTGCTGGCCGTTCTGCTTTTGTCGTTACATGGCTTATTTTTTACTAACCCTTTTTTTACTAACGCTTCTTTTAATTGTATTGTAACAGCTGTCATATCAGCATGCCTTTTTTAAATAGTCAAAATTGGCGTTTTTTTTATTGTTTCTCACATTAAAGATGTAAGAAAATAAGCAACATTTTCGGCAAACATATCTTTCAATCAGAAACAAGATATCTCTCAATCAAAAACTAATTCCTGTATCCATCCCGAAATGTAATCACTCCTTCCGTATAATGTTGCTTACCCTTCCACATAATTTCATTGAAATTCATTGAAAACCTTTGGAGATATTGCGTGGACGGACAAGGGCGAATACAGAAATGTACGGGAAAAAAACTGAAATAATATCTTTCAATAAGAAATGAATTCCTGTATCCGGAATTTTATTGAAATTCATTAAGAACTTTTGGAGATATCGTGGAGGCAGACAGGAGCGGCTACAGAAATGTATGAAAGAAACACAAAAATCTCTTTCAATCAAAAGCAAATTCTTGGATCCACCCCCAAATTCTTTCTTACCCTTCCCACAAGATTTCATTGACATTCATAGAGAACTTTAGGAGGTATCGTATGGACTGACATGAGCGAATACAGAAATGTAGTAAAAAAAACGGAAAATATCTCTCAAATAGACCTTTTCTTTCTTCATACTCCTATCTGTCTACACGATATCTCCGAAATATTCCAATGAATTTCAATGTAACTTTTTGGAAGAAGTAACTAACGTTTGGAGCGGATCCAGATATTCATTTTTGAATGAGAGATATCTTTTCCGTTTTAATATTTTACACATTTCTGTATTCGCTCCTGATTCTCTACACGATATCACCAACAGTTCGATATCACCAACAATTTCAATGGAATAAGATTTAAAAAAGAAGTAAATGCTGGGTCGGATCCAGTAATTTGTTTTTGATTGGGAGATATTGGTAGAAAGCAACGTGTTCGAATTAACGATTCACTATCTGAGTATGTAAATGGTTCATTTCCCGGTCCTGTTCTATTTAATACATTAGATCTTTATATAAAGTAATAAAACGCAGGTTTCTCCACTGGTGGATATGCCGACGACGGCAATGCCAGACAGACCTTTGCGCTTAGTTTTCAACATAATGTTATTAAAAAAACAGGTACCTTCCCTTATGGATCAAATCACGAAATGGATGAATGCCTTTTTTCTACACTCGTAGATTATATTATTTACTCCAGGTGCTAAAAATGTTCAAACCATCAACGGCGTAATTCTTAATAATGGCGACTGCATACGTTTTTCTGACTGGGTAAACAATCTTGGGGCCTATCTAGATAAATCTCTAAACTTAGAAATGCATGTTAATAATGTAGTCTCCCACTGTTATAAATTAATTAGAGATATCCGTAGTATTAGAAACATACTTTCCAACAATGAAACTGAGCAGCTGGTTCACTTTATTATTACCAGTAGCTGTCTAAGCTACTGTAATTCACTTTTCCTCGGCTTGAATAAATCACAAATTAAGAAACTACAAACAAGTTCAAAAGGCCGCTGCTCGGTTAGTTTTGAAACGTAGGAAATGTGAGTCACTTAGGACCGGCATATCGGCCTACATTAGTTTAGGATAGAGGAAAGAGTCATGTTCACAATTCTAATTACAGTATTCCAATGTCTGCATGATATGTGCTCTTATGAACTCCGTGTTCTTATTAACTTCCAGGGCCGTCGGAACGAAATTCATAGCCCCCCGGCTGCGAGCGAAGCGGCAAAATGTTTTTAGGCCACGCCCTTTAGACCTTTAGATTCAGATATCTAATTGATGAAGATAATTATGAACAAAAGGCTGCTTAGGGAATTTTGAAAATAGAGCCTAAAATCTGTCAGAAATCAATGTATTTTACAAGTCATCCAGACGTTTTCTTTTATTAATCATATTGACTGGAAAATTATAACTGAGTTCTTTTATATTCATTTACAGCAATTTCTTTTAGTTTTACTTTCTCCGTGTAATTCACTTAGATTTCAAAATCTGACCGTAAAATGCAAAAATTGCTCTCTTCTTTAAATTGTTCTTCTGCTTGCGCTACATTTATTTTATTACTCAAATCAAGCTTATATTGTCAACTCTTTCTTTCTGTACATGAAGCATCATTGGTTCATTCTGCTATTTGTTGTCGTAGACCTCAAATATGTTTTTACTCATTTCCTGACGGAGAAAGATCTTTCACTGATAGCATTGGTTGCAGGCAATGCTAACTACTGCAATACTGCAACTTTTCAAGAAACATCTTAATCAGATCATTTTGTCACTTCAAATTCCAAACGGCCCCACACCCGGTTCCGACGGCCCTGGGATGGTTTGATTTTAGAATTTTCAGTTATATAGCACCCAGACTTTGGAATCAATTACCCTATGATATCCGGAACATGCATACATACATACATTAGCAAGCTTTAAATGAAAAAAATTAAAACTTTCTTGTTTCGAGGCTTTCATAATTATATGAACTCAGTAAATAAATGCACTTCGTAACTGTAGCTCCTGCGCCGTGTTGCACTTTCTTCTCACTCTTCTTTAATATGCCTTATATTTTACGGGCTGTAAACTTTCTTCAGTTCGCAGTAGTGATTTCTCACCAAATGTCTGT
>VCCN01000420.1:15570296-15582696 GCA_006491835.1 Architeuthis dux | reverse complement strand
ATTGTTGTGAGTATGTCATCCTCATTGCCACTTAATATTTAATATTACTTTGTAATCATCTGTATTGTTTGTTTTATAATGACAACTCTATACCTTCTTCGCACCCCTGTATATATTCACAAGCAAGAGTTATTCAATATAAATACATACACTTATTCACTCAGCGACACCCACGTGCAACTATTTTTTAATACTGCAAATCCTTTCATTCAAATAACGTATGTTGTTCTCGTTCTAAAGATACCGTTCTTCAAGCCAGTCATTGAAATATCTAGCCACTTTTAGCCATTTAGAGTGGCTACCGTCCTCTGGCCTCGTTTTAATACTGTAAATCCATTTACACTTCATTCTTTCTCGGTTTAAGCTTTGAGCTATTCGGTTCATTATGAGATTCATGCGCCACATCTATCTATCTACCCATCCACCAATCTATCTATCTATGTATCTATCTCCCTGGTCCCTCCCCTCATCGATGCTCCCTTAATATCAATCAACTCCGTACTAAAGTAATAATTCCTGTAATTCTGTCTTGGGATTTTCTCTTCCCTGCCACGCCCTACTTATAACATCATCGCTTAATTGAAAAAACACAAAATACAAGGAGTCACCTCTCAATGTTCCCACGGCGGAGGCAAGAATATGCATTTCTGCAAAAACTGTTTCGATTTGATTTGAAGTGGATGTTGATGCCTGAAGGTTAGCTGGTTTGACACAATTCAGTAATGTTCTTACCTGACCATGCTGGGATATGATTTTGAATTCATTTTATCCTTTCCTGTAAATAATATAATAGAATGAACAGCCATTACACTAACAATGGAAATGTTTAAACCAGCGGTCCTGGAACTTCTTCGTGTAATTTACCCTTTCGACAAGTTAACTCATTCATTTTTACCTCTTCCACAAAATCGTTTAAGAGTTAACGTGGTTAAACAAACAAACAATCAATGAAACACTGTATTAATACATGTTTCTTAATTAATACAATCAAGTTTTGGGCGTTTTTACAGACAGGTAGTCTTGTTGTCAACATCACCACGGCGAACACTATTTCATAGAAAAAAAAGGAAATCTTTAGCTAAAATATAAGAATAAACGTAAGAATAAAAGGTTTTTTAAGCAGATGGTATCGCTAGATAAATCTTCTTTTTTTTCTCTCGCGAACCACCCAAACAGCTTCAAACTCGACACTGGACTGCCTTGTGTGCTGACTAATATATCAAGGAATATTCTCATAGAAAAATTGAAAATCTTTAACTCAAATATAAAAAATAAGAGAAATAATAATGATCAAACGTAAGCATGAAAGGTTTTTAACCACACGTTATTGCTAGATACATCTTTAAACGAGGGCCTAGATTCGATTTAATTATTCAAATTAATAGAAATGGAATTTTAATTATCAGAATGTGTAGTTGCTAGTTTGTCCGTGCCAATATTTACCGCTTACAGCCAAGAAATATAACCCCGGGGTAAATTTATACCAGGTTAAGAAGTAGTGGTTTAGACAATTAGATACTGCGGAAAGCTTCACTGGCATATCTTGGGGAAGGTCTATGTCCAATGACATGGACGCTAACATGATGATGATGATGATGATGATGATGATGATGATGATGATGGTGGTGGTGGTGGTGGTGGTGGTGGTGGTGGTGGTATTTAGTGTCGTAATTTTTGTTGTAGTTATTTATTATCAACATATGCACCCAAGGAGTTTTCACTCGAGGTGTATCCGGAGAGCGGAGACTTTCGCTTGAGATCATGTGACAGCAGATATCTCCTGTACATCAGCATTCTCTTCGGTATTCTTGCTGATCTTTACAAATGCTGTCGCTTGGATGGTTACGATATTCCTAGGAGTTGTTTTTTTCAAATCTCTTTGCAAGACCCTCCAAGACTGTTCCAAGAGCGCCAATAATGATGGGCACTTTCCAGCTTTTTACTTCCGTTTCAATTTAATTTTATGGTCTACTAGAACAGTGACATCCAATCAGGGCCGGATTAAGCGGTGCAGGACCTCTCGCATAAATTAAGAAAATAGGCATAAACATTAACATATACATTTTATACTTTCATAGTAGTAATTAAATGTGTTCATTTGCTATACGACAAGAAGATACTACACATATGTTTGATATTTCTGTAATAGTATTTCTTTTTGGTTTTGATTTTAGTACAGTTGATATGACAGTTTCAAATACCTTTGTATATATATACATCGTATATGTATCACACATATACCACACGCTAAATCGCTAATCTTAAACACCCAGTCGTAAAGGTTGAGGGAAGTATATTTCTATAATTATAGAGCAAGTGCAGAATCCCTGAATCGAAATCGATAGGTTGCACACATCTAGCACGGGGCACGAGGCTTATAGCATATGCTACATAGTTAATCCGGTATTTGCATCCACTATCAGACCAGTTATTCTTCTCTTTGTTTACGATAACTGAATCTGGTCGTCTGTCCTTGTTTGGTTGATACGTTTGAATTGTTTTAAAGAATGATTTTATGTTTTTTATTCTCTAAGCCAGATTCTGTCCCTTTTCTCCTTCATCAGAAACTAATTTGTATTAGTCCTTTGTCCGACAGTAATTCAATAAGAAGCGATCAACTCATTGAAAAACAACTGAAATAAATTCAATTTTGTATCTTAATTATTTACTGTTTGTGACAGATAGGGTATCACCCGGGGAATATGGTCGAACTCCAGTCCAAGTCAGAGGCTAGAGAAAACAACAACAACAACAACAACAATAATCCACACCTAATTTAGATGAGGCGACACTCCACTGGTTGCATTTCAAATATTAAAATATAAAATCGCCCACTCCCCATTTCATCTAAAGTCACATTGTCTTGCTTCTCACCTTCCCCTTTAACTGAATGATGTAATTTATTAGACAGCTGTAGACTTACACCCCCACACTAGCTAAGGAAACTCTCCTGATATCCCATGCCGGGAACACATGTAAGAATGTGATCTACAGTTGACCAACATTAAGAAATCATCGACGCCCCACCTCTCTCCTACAAACAACAACCATTTCTGTTTTGCCCCAGCTCAGTACACATTTTACACACACATGTCGTGTATGTTTTTGATGATGCGGGTTTTCTGTAATATATAATACGCTCCCTCGGCTTAGAGGTAGAGCACTATAGTAGGAAATTAACTATTTACACATAGCTCTCCGGAGTATTTCGAATCGAGCACTTTAGTAAATAGATAAAAACATATAGGTTTATATGTGTTTAAAAATGACATTCGCCGAGGTGACCTGGAGGGTTGGTAAGAAGTTGGACTGCTGGCCCAGAGGTCCGGTTTCAATCCTAGCTCTAGGCGCCAAGGTAGTCAGTAGCCACACTGATGAGTCGTAAGACGACGAAACAGCGCTGTATGTGGATTTGACAATATATATATATTACATATATATATATACACATATATATATGTGTGTGTGTGTGTGTGTGTGTGAGTGTGTGTATGTGTACAGATCAGCATATTGTTCATTGCTGCATGCAATGTCTCTTGATCAAAAGAACCGATGGCTGCAGTGATGTTTGCTTTCAATTCATCGATAGATGTTGAAAGTTTCTTGAAAAAGAAATCAGGCAATGATATATTGAAGCGGCGTAAACTAGGTAATTATGTATACCCAATATATCGAAGTGGCGTAAACTAGTTTGACCATTTAAAACTGTATTTTTAACATTAAAACATACATACATTTCGATACATTTAACTAGAAAGGATATAAGTTAAGGTTAGTGCTTAAGATTAGGTTTAGGGTTAATGTATAGCGTTAGTGTTAGTGTTTATGGTTAATCATCAGGGTTAGTTTTAGCGTTAGCGTTTAAGGTTAGTGTTTAGGGTTAGCATTTAGGGATAGTGGTAGTGTTAGTGTTTAGGGTTACTGTTAGGGTTATGTTTAAGGTTAGTGTTAGAGTTAGGGTTAGGGTTACGGTTATATAAGTCAATTACGGAATACATTAAAGCAACAAACTTGTCTTGATCGTGTCGGTAGTTATTTTAAATATTGCTCCCAAACTGTAATACAATTTGAAAATAGCACCAACAAATATCAACTTCTATTTAAACTATTTTAAATGCAAAAACTATTTTTAAAGACACACAGTACAGAAAGATGACAAATATATGCTTATTACACGTACATTAAAACTTTACAATAGATGTTGATTTCCGGATGTAGGTTTGTACCCGTTTCATTACATAAACGTTTCATTACTTTGTAAAATGACATAGATGGCACAACATAAAGGAATGGATGCTCGAATGAGGCTAGCGCATAATGCAATCATTCCAACTGCTAAATACTGTTTTTTCTGAGTACAGTGTTGCTACATGACTTATATTGTAGCATAACACTTGCGTGTGCGTAACTGTTACCTTGTTATCCGTAGGGATGCGTCCTTTATGAAACACTCTTTGAAGCAACCCTGTTACCACCAAAGAATAATACCATCTTTTGATATGGGAACATTAAGTTGAGCTTACATAAAACAAGTATACATCATCATTATGCTTCATTGAGAATAAGGTTCCAACTTTTAAACCCCCTCACTCTAGGCGGGGAGGCCTGATGCAGGGGGCGGGGTAAAATATAGAAAATATATATTTGTATAATGTTGTATATATTATATATACGATACACAAGTTGCAATAATCATCTACATTCGGAATAGAAGTAGAAATGAAGTTTGACCCCACAGCAGCCAGGCTTGTTATATTTTTCTTTCCTCAACTTTTTATTAGAAACCGTCAACTAAAACTGTCAACATCGGTTTCTTCATCTTTTAAGCTGGTCTGGCTGGCTATGTATGTATGCATCGAGCGTAAAGACCGAACCAATGAAGTTAGACGGATGAGATTATGTATAAAAAAGGTTTTTTTAGAGGGAGGTTCAATTTACAAAGTAAGTTTATGCTTAGTTTGTGTCCAGTTGTGTTCACGCTTGTTTTTAGTGATCCAACAAAATGCAAGAGAAGTAACTTATTCATATATGATCATCATTTTTAATTGATCACCCCCAACACCGTAAGCTGCCAACAGACGTTGGCCACAGGGCGTTTTCTATTTAGTGACTAACCAGACCTGTTTAGTAATTCTAAGATCTAAACCCCATGATTATTGTCGAATAATTGCCAACGAAGTTAGAGAGGTATATGTATTAGGTTGGAAAGAAAGTCTTGTCGCATTTCTGATATGATAACTTTGAGGTTATTTTTCCATTATGTAAGGCAAAACTAACCATAACATCTTGTGTTGTAATCATTCTTCTTTTCTTTCAGACATATTTAATGTCCTGTTGAAGAAAGTTTGAATTGTTTCACCCAAAATAAATGAACGTAGATGAGACCCACTTGAGACACGGCATGCTCTACGAGTTCAAAAAGGTTTCACCAGCCCCAGAAACGGCAAGGAATATTTGTAATGTCTATGGAAATAGAGCCTTATGAGTCAGGACATGACAACGGTGGTTTGTTCGATTTCGGTCGGGAAATGTTTCCCTCAAAGCTTTCCCTCGTTCTGAACGACAGACTTCGTTCGACAACCAGGCTCTCCTAACCGTTATTGAAGGAGAATCTAAAATATAACATTTCATAAAATTATCCAGAATCATCTAGATTTCAATTATAATTATCTAGTTTATATCCAGAATATAGGCCCTTATTTTCAGACAGACAGACATTTGATGAATTAGAATAACATTATTTATTTATTCATTTATTACATTATTTCCATGTTTATTATTCAACAGGTGCACCTTCTAATGGGCATCGCAGTTAGCTCAGTGGCACAAGTTAGACTGCCGGAACGAGGCCGGAAACAGACTTGATTGTTCGTGTCGTTTCATTTCTGTAGGTTGCTTGTTCTTTCTGTGGGTAATATTGTGTTACATGCAACATAGAAGCAAGAATAATTGCAAAGAGTCTTCGCGTTGGTGAGATATAATGTTTATTATTATTGCTTCAGATTTAAAAACAAATAACTCTTTCTATTTCTATCTATGTCGAAACAGACGCCGCGTGGGAAATCACGAATTAAATTTCAATTTGGCTTTTTAAATAAACCAAGAATCCTTCAATCTTTGAAATTAAAATGTCATTTACTATCATATCATAACTAACGGGCTAGCCTTCTAGACTCTGCTTGTCTTCCTCTATCTCTCTCCTTCCATCGACCTCACAGCCGAACATTCCTCATCGTGTACCGGGCACCAAATAACTAGCTGATCCTGAAAGAGTCCCTTCCGATGTTTACCGGAAGAATATTCAATCTCTTTGTTCTAACGGCATGGGAAATCCCTCTTGAGGTGGAAGGAATACATGACCGGCCTCTCTTTTCTGATACTTTCTAAATAATGTATAAATATTGACAGAATCATGTGTAGGTTGCGGTAAGTGTGACAGTTGACGGTTATTTATATTTTCCGGATTAGTAGGAAGAAAAGAGAGGCCGATCATGTATTCCTTCCACAGGCTTTTTGAGACCTCGGCGTGGATTTCCTATGCCGTTAGAACAAAGAGGTTGAATATTTTGGCGGTAACACTCGGAAGGGACTCTTTCACGATCAGCTACTTAGTTGGTGCCCGGGACACGAGAGAGGGTCTTTTTAAATATCATCGTGTCGGTTAATTCGTAACCTAATACGGATCAAAGTCATTATTATATTATACATTTTAGAAGGTTAATATTACGGTTTTATGGGTTACTGAAATACGATAGGTTTAATTATTTACTTAACGGATTTTGATCTAACGAGACATTTTGTGGAACGGATTGTCCTCATTAAGAGAAGTACCACTGTAATATCATAAACATAGAAACTATTTGATGTCGGGAAAACCCATATATATATGCCGGAGTCTATAAGAGTGGATCTACTCAGCTTTTAAAGAGTGTTCATCGTGTTCTCGGATAACACAATCATCTATTCCATAATGAATTAATCAAAGTAGTGCCACGTCTTTCTGTTAGCCTCAAGTGAACTTTATAGTGACAGTATCTCGAAGAAGCCTTAACAGGCAATGTCCTTAGAGATGTTGTTCAAGTGCGGTGAAAGGCCCCCAGGACTGATCAATAGATAAGAGTGACCAACTGACCGGTGATAATCCCAACTCTAAGGCATTGTGTAAATGCGTTGTAGAATACAATAATAACAATAACCGCTGAATGCCATGAACACAAATAATACGATACTAGTCAAAAATCAATAATTCAGAAATCAGAAACGTATTGAAATCAATATGCATGTACACTGTATATGAAAAACATGTACGCATTACTTTAACAACCAGAATATAATAAACAAAAACGATACAGTCACATCGATAATTTACGCACACGAAAAAAGTATACATATACATAATTTTGTATTTCTTCGAAGAGTCTCAGGTGATATTAGAAATTATCAAATTAGATTCCGATGGCTGGTCGTTTATTCTGTCTCTCCCGTTTTTTGTAGTTTATATTATTATGTATTCGTATTATTATTATTAATATCATGAAATAATATAATTTACATTTTCAATATTCTTATGGCAACTATTGAAGTTGAAAGATCTAATAGAAAGCAATTCAATAATAGTTTTTGAGATATTTCACTTTTATTGCATATACGTGAATTAATTATACTTTTCAGTACTACAGACATAACGAAATTGACGTCTTCTTTTAGGGCTGACAGGATAAAGGAATGATTTCTTCTAATATCTAAGATAGATATTAAGATTGTAGTATAACGGTGAGTAACTAACCACCATACGATCACGGCCGCCACGAGGGAAAGATTTGTAGAGGGAGAGAGTTTCCGAGACGTTCATTTTTCCTCCGCGGGCTGCGGTGACGACGATGATTATGTCTCCCTGTCCGATTCGATTCCGCGGGCTGCAGACGGCGATGGTGATGATGTCTCTGTCTGGGTCTGTCGACTGGAGCCAAATTTCTCTGTGGAGGGAAATTCATGTTGGGACACAATTTAAAACACTCCCACGTGTGTGGAGAGAAAATACGACAAAATCCACGGATCTTAAATGTTTACGAAGTTTTATTTCCGTACCACGCAGGTCAATTTCTGGTCTGCGGATTTCGGCGTGGTACGGAAATTCTGTTGCATTGTCGTTGTTTATAGGAGTGGGTTACTTTCCAGGGCTGCTACTTTACTGCTGCTGCTGCTACTTCTACTGGCACCGCCGCTGCCGGGCCGTTTAGGCAGGGGATATCGACCCCCACTGCCTCCTAACCCCCAACTGACTCTACTGTTTTTGATCTGGCCTTTATACACCTAATGGTCATAACTCCTCCCACTTTTCAAATTCCCAACGGTTTTTCGATAACCTGATACCCCTCTTGGTCACGTAGGCAGTTTGACACAGATTCCAAATCTGACCACGTTCCTATCCTCACTGATCACTGGTAACCTGATCCTGTCTTTTCGCTACAAGATCTTGCTCAAGGGTAAGCAAGAAATAACAGTATTAATCAATGACTGAATTTTGTCTTTTGGATTTAAGGTCTACACATTACAAGTTTACTAGTTGGCCTAATGGTGTTGGATATATTTTACTTTGAAACATTCCCCTAGGTCCATTGGTATGCATGCAAAATTTGGTTGGGCGAATCAAACTTTTAGTATTATTTAGAAAATTATGGAAATCAGGATATTATTATCGGGGTGATAGCAAATGCATATCCCACACATTCTTTGTTGCGAGAAGGGGAACCATATGTGAATTCTGCACACATATACAGCCTATTCAGGGCCTACTGGAAACGATCTAGACACTGGTTAAAGTCAGAAGTCGTTCAACCGAAAATCGACCATTGTAAAATAATATAATAAATGTTATTTTCAGTAGAAGTGTGCTCCACTCTAACGACTTTGTTTCTAGACTGATGTAGGTTTCGTAAAGATATAATTTAAAACCAAAGAACTTCACTTGATTCTAGCAACTTTTGCTGTTGCTTCTTAATCAATAAGCAGTATCATCAGGGGCATCGTCGTGTTGTAAAGGTTAGTAAGGTAGCCTAGCAGACTATTACTACTGTAGCGAGTTCGATCCTCACGTGCTATTACCAAATATATAGCATTATGCCAGAAATGCACTGAAATATTTCGTAATTGGAAAAAATATCTGATTAGTCACTCAATAGAAACCTGGTTCTGAGAACTCAAGCATTGAAGAATAAACACGAAACTCAACAAACTAGAAACATGATTTCATCGTTGGATAAATGTTCATTTCACAGTAATCAATAAGGCGTGGTGAGCAGAGCAGAAAAGAATAGTGCGTATTTGTGTTTTTCAAAGATCCAAGTGAAGTCTGCCTCCTGCCCCTGTGTGTGTGTGTTCACTCTGATGTCGCCACTGATGGTATCCGACCGCATACCTGTTTTTACTTTCATCTTCGTCGGCCGTCATGCGAGGGAGACCATCTTCAATTCGAATTGCTGGGGTTCCCGCCATTTCCACCCGCGCAGAAGTGACACTATAGAATTAAACCCTGTGATGATCAACAAAGGTGAGAAAAAACAAAACAATAAAAATAGCAATAACACCGTACAACGCGAATTTTGTTTCAGGGTAGTGAGTGTTATTTTCTTATTGCTTATGTATAATAAGTATAGAAATGCCTATTATTCCCTTTAAACTTTGCTTTTGTGGCCAGCACATATATAATTGTTTTGTCTCACTTCATCTGATAAAAATGTGCAAATGTTCCCGTTGTCCAAGTGAAAGTAAGTGGATTCCAAATGATCACTGTCCTGTTCACAAAAACAAAGTTTGAAGGGAATAATTGACATCTTCTATACTTTTTAGCAGGCCCATCACCTGCCTACTAACAACGTACAAGATTCTCACCTCGATCATCACGGAGAAGATCTACATCTTCCTTGACGAAAACAACTTGATCCCACCAGAAGTGGTACAAGAAGGGAAGCTACGGATGCAAGGACCAGCTACTCATCAACAATGCGATTCTGCTAGAGGCCACACTCCTGGATAGAGAAAAGCCACAGGATCTACAGAGTATGCCCCAAAACTATCAAATACTTTACGGAGAGCATGAAAACCTCAATCATGCAGACATCAGAAGTGGGATCTTCCAAGGGGACTCGTTATCACCTCTGCTCTTCTGCCTAGCACTAGCGCCTCTAAGCAACCTGCTAAACAACGGCAGCTATGGACCAACACTGTGGACATTGACACCACGATCAAGGGATTAGACAAGGATGAAACATACAAGTACCTAGGGGTGAAAAAGGAGATGGCATACAGCACTCAACCATGGAGGAGGAGATCCGGAAGGAGTACTTGAGGAGGGTGCGTATGATACTGAAAGGCGAGCCCAATGCAGCCAATAGGCTCAAAGCTATAAACACCCTAGCGATACCTGTAGTAACATACAGCTTCAACGTCACCAAATGGAAGCTGAATGACATCGTGAGACTGGACACCAAGACAAGGAAAATGCTCACCTTGAGAGGATGCATCACCCGAAAGCAGATGTCGACAAACTCTACCTAACAGGAGCGTCAGGTAGACAGGTTCAAGACCACCACTATCGGGTTAGATGCATACCTGTCAAAAACAGATGATCCACTCCTCCAAATAGTAAAACACTAAACCCACTCCATGAAAAAAGATGCTGCCCTCTTCAAGAAACAACTTGTTATCCCCGAAACCCCACCAATAGAAAAAGAGGCGACCACCATCTACGCTAAACGAGTAAAGCAGAAGGCAAAACAATATGGCCAACAACAACTGCAACAAATATGGGAGCAAAAACAAATGCAGGGGAAGTACCCTAGAAGGGGGAAAGAAGCAGATGTAGACCAACAAACGGCCCACCAATGGCAGATGGGCACCGGACTGAAAGCAGAAACGGAGGGCCTGATCATCGCGACCCTGATGTTGACAAAAATCTGACCCATCAGCTCTGGGCTGAAACCAGAAACAGAAGGGTTTATCCTAGCCGCTCAAGACCAAAGCCTACTAACAAGATCCCACCAGGCACATGTTTTAAGGAACAGGGCAGATCCAAGTGTCGCTTCTGTGCACAAGCTCAGGAGACTATTGTTCACCTGGCATTTGGCTGCTCTCCCATATCCCCAAACTAATTTAAGAATAGGCATGACAGGGTGTGGAAAATATGCCAACACTATAATCTACCCCACGCAAAAAAAAATGTTATGAGCACAAACCACCACCTGTTTTACTATTTTTACTACCTCATCATGTGGTGACGTAGAAAGTTTGACAGACGACAAATATATAAATAAGTAAATACACATTGCTTTTTATGATATGCGATGGGATAGGAAATAAATAGAAAAATGGCAGCGCGGAATTTTAAATTCAAAGCCATTGAGGAAAACACAGATGACGTCATTAGAATGACGAATCGGACATTTATTTGAGAAATGCTTTTCACAATTTCCTGTTGACCGTAGTTGTATTGCTCTGAGGGCTGATTGGTCGCCGCACAAGGGATGGAAGAATCAAATGAACTTTATTTTAATCTTAACCACCTGTTCTTTCCAGAAAGGATTAAAGAAAGATCTGGACACCAATCGACTGTTCTTGGTCCACGGAGGCCAATGGGGCATCGGAAGCAAGGGGGGGGGGTAATGGGCGTAGGGGACAAGGTGTGGTAAGAGGGCAAGGGACACAGAATACAAATCGATACCACTTACGCTTAAAATACTTTTTCTGAAATTATTTTTATATTAATTATATTTTTAGTTATAAAATAAATGGTTACATTTTGAAGAAAATCTATAAAAATGTAATTTTCAATGTATAATTTCTGAACGACTTTATGGTGGGGAGACGTCTCTGATGAAATATATGCTCTGAAAGGGGGCGGTGATGTGAAAAAGTTTGGGAAACACTGGATTAAAAGGAAAATCTGGATACCAATCGACCATTTTCGGTCCACGTAGGCAAAAACATCCCTCGAGATATTCCATTGACTTTTCTTATTCGCTATATATTTCAATTTCATTGATTATATTAAATCCCTTGATATCAGAATCGGCAATCTTTGGTTCAACATGGCCAGAAGAAGGTATTTTAAATGGCTGAAAGTGGCAAAATTTATCCAGTGACAGGCTTGTAGAACGGTATGTTTAGAGCGAGAACAACAACGTTATGTGAAGAATGGTATCTTAGAGCTAGAACAAAGTAATGGCTTTTTCATTGTTGTGTTAATATCTGATCAATACTTGTATAATTATACATTTTGGAGTATTTGTCTGAGTTCTTAGAGCGTTACGGGGTTAGTAGATGGTGGCCATTTTCCGGCTTTTAAATGGCTAGATTTAGCTAGATTTTCCAATGACTAAATATATTTAATTTCCAGATAACT
>VCCN01000420.1:15464528-15475309 GCA_006491835.1 Architeuthis dux | reverse complement strand
TCTGAACTCTTTATTCTCGAAGGGAAGTAAATATATTAATGATACATTGGTTCATATTATCCAGGTACAATTCTCATGAATACATAAAATCAAAGTTTGATTCCCGCAGGAGATTTTTAATCTTAGACATCACAAGATTCAATAACCATTTGATTCAAGTGTGCTTATTTGTAAATTCTGAAAGAAACATTTTTTCTTGGCTATTAAATTCATTTAAGAAGATTTTGAAAGGAATATTTTATTAGAAAGTGTCAACCAAAACCGTCACCAAAGCTGTCAACATAGGTTTCTTCAGCTTCAGGTGAGTCGGGCTGGCTGGCTATCACTCATTGTATGTGTCGCACGTACAAACCGCACCAATGGAGCTGTTAATTTAAACGTCGAAACAGAAGGCGAGAGTAGTAACCTTTTCACAATTTTCTTAATTTATCATCCGAACACGATATGCTGCCAAAACATATTGATCACATAACCCGTTTTTCTTAATCTGGTTTCTTTGTGTTATCTATAGATCTATATCTGCGAGTGCCTTTTACTTGCGACTAAGTGTTATTGAATTCATAAACGCGCACGACAAAATGACAAATACAGAGAATAGAGTTCAATATATGTATATATAAGAGTTGTTTTCATTGGGAACAGAAATACATTAATTCATATGGGAAAATGCATTTTCTATTAACGTGAAAATAGAGTTTCTTATTTGCTTGTGAATATATATTTTAATTGACAGTTTTTTTGTTTGTCTTTAACTGCAACGAAAGTCGACAGTTCAATTGAATGGCAAAAGATTTTTCGTTCAGACTTTTTTGGTAAAGATAGAAAGATAGGATATAGAGAGTGACGAAGAAAGAGGAATGTTTTCTTTCTTCTTTACGTCACACTACGTTATATTATTCCTTTTTTAAAAAAATCAATTCTCGAGATAAAAAATAGAAAGCACAAGAAAGAAAGAAAGAAAGAAAGAGAGCAGACTATACACTGTTTATAACTAATGTATATACTTCATATATATATATATATATATGTATTACTTTTTCATTTGCCAATGAATTATATTGCATCCCGGACGATATTTATTGTTTTATTATTGATGCAATGCTTATTGATTTTAGTTTCGGACAGTTTAACGGGAATTAACTTGAAAAATCAATTGAAAACAAACATTTTTATTACAGAAACACATGTTTCCAAATGCTGTCAGAGATTGTATATACAACGTCGCAAGTTGTGAACGGAGCCTGTTTGTTTCTTGTTCTTACACCACTGCGCATCGATTTTTCCTTGGCTTTGATGAACATGCATTGATACTGGATGCAGAGCTAAAGAAAACAGATCATTACATCTACCTGGGACAATGAATCTCCATGAAATCCTCAGAAGAAAAATAAATCAAACCATGAATCATCCTAGGTTGGTAAGCTTTCGGCATAGCAAGCTCAACCTTCAAGATTAAGAAGATCCAATTAGTTTTAAAAAGAAGGGTCTACAAGCAAAGCGTCCCCCGATGGTCCCTTATGGAGCTGAAACATGGATCTAAATAGAGAAAGTAAAAAGTAGGCTTAAAGATAAACAGAACAAAGACAAAAGTTATGTTCAACGATAAAGTACCCCCCCCCCAAAAAAAAAAAATTCATAAAGATAGAGGGAGAAGCTCTAGAACAGGTTGATGAATACATCTATCTAGGACAGGTAATATGGTTAGAGAAAGACCATAAAAGCGAAATAAAACGACGTATAACGACATGTTGAAAAGCATTTGGAATGAATAGAGACATATTGAAGAGCACATTGCCAATGTACATAAAGTATACAATGGATGCATAATACCAGCTATGACAAAATGAACTGAGAACCAACTTAGAATAGTACATGATAGGGATAACTCTAAGAGATAGAAAATATCAACATGGATAAGAGGGAGGACGGGAGTGAAGTATATTATACAAATAATTAAGCAACAAAAATGGAGATGGGCTGGGCACCTAGCAAGAAGAGACGATAATGGATGGAGCAAAAGACTAACCAATTGGTGCCCATGGGACAGTAAACGCAGTAGGACAAGACCAGATACAAGATGGTGGGATGGGAGAGAAAACCTTGCCGGTAAGACATGGCAGAGGTTAGCACAATCAAGATCGTCATGGAAGGAGATGGGAAAGGCCTTTGTCCAACAGCGGACTTATAACGGCTGATGATAATTATGTCTAAGAAAAGCAATTGTTTTCTTTTTGAAATCCCCACCTAAAATATATTGTTTTTTAAAATGTTCTTTTTCTTTGGGGGGGGCCTAATTGAATTTATAAGGTAAGTTTGGTCCCTCAGTTTGTGTCCTGCAGTGTGCACGCTTGATCAATCAAAATGTGAAAAAACAACTTATTCATTGACCACACCTTTTTAATTGATCACCTCCATCAAGGAATGCTGCCAAAAGACGTTGGTTACGTGACGGTCCAATTGAATATCTATCTATATAAAACGCACAAATCCTTTTCTTTTTAATTTTAAAAATGATTATTGCAATCATTTTTTAAATATAAATATTTTAAAAATATAGTTTTAATTGAGAAAGAATAAGTTCAACGATGCGTCCACCATCCTTACGTCCATATCTGTGATTTCCGTAGTAGTAGCATTATTTGTAGTGGTAGTAGTAGCAGGAGGAGGAGGGGAAAGAGGAAGGTGAAGATGGTTCACCCGAAAATCTGGCTATTAATAAAACAATTAGTAAGTTTAAATTAAAGTAAGAGTACAATTTGTATCAATAATTTGTTCTGGAGACTTTAGTGTTGGGTTATTTTATTTGATAAGTGGGCTTTAAATGACTATATATATGACATTTTTAGCTATAAAGCTAACTAGAAATTGTAATGTTTAGCCGATTTTAGCCACTTTTAAGACAGTTTTAGCTATTGATAACAAACGATGCTTGGCAACACTGTAAAAAAACAAACGCTTGAAACGTCATCTATTGATCAGAATGTCTTTAATGACGTCACTCATTCTCTTTTTGACATTATAGAAGCTGCAAAATACTCCCCCCTCCTGTTCTTTACATAAACAGAACCGACCGACAGACCAACCAAAAAGCGAATTATAGAGATGTGTTGGACACATCTAAACATTACTTTGTATCCTTAAATCAATGTTGCCATCCAAAATTAACTTAGATTATGCCATGATTAAAGATCCTACAAAGGGTAGCCGTTATAAGAATATTGGATCTGACGAAGATTAGTAAATTAAATTATTACTTAACTTGATTTTGAAGAATATTACTTTTTACTTATATAGTGAAACATACATTTGTTTACAGCGGATGCATGTTACTTGCCAAATCAGTTCAAAGCTAAACAACGTAATGGTTCAGTTTTCCTTACCCTAATGTGATGAACGCCCGCTTTAATTTACAAGAGTCTCATGAGACAGCTCAAGTATGGACGATCAAACATCACAAACCCTGATATTACTCACAGTGACTAAAGTATATTCCCAACATTAAAACACTCTAGTATTTTTTATTTAATGTTAGTCACCGTAAATGAGGCCTTTCGGACACTATTCACAACAAAGGGTTAGTAAAAAGGGAGACACCTCTGCCACATAATTAAAAGCAGCAAACACATGCCGAAACAGCCCATTGATTTTAAAATTGGAAAGGTTGGAAACACAAAACATGTTTAACATGAAGTCTAAACAAGACCAAAAAACACCAATAACATTAAAATGACTCATACGCGTTAGAAACACTAAAACGAAGAGTAATAAGATACTTTTAAAAATACTAACACTGGGTAAGGCTAGTATTATACATATTTCATGAAGTGTTATATTCAGGCGTACTTTTAAGTTACTTTTGATCATTGTATTAAATGAATAAAGTAGACCGACACTGATGCCATAAAGTTTTCCCGCACCCTGGGGGCGGGATAGGACATGTCACACTTGAAATGCTGTCCGCCACGTCTCATATACTCTTTATCATTGTTTCTATTAGAAGAATGAAGTAGATAGGAGGGCCAACACTGATGCGATGTGTACAGAAAGTAGAGACAAAACAGTGACCATTCAATTTCCATTTCCGGAAAGGGCCGACACTGATGCGATATGTACAGAGAAAACAAACTGTTCAGATAAGTTTGCGTCACCCTGTATGTACTAGTTAATCCTCGTAAATCATGAATATATTTTAATTTTGATATGATTATGTTTATTTTTATATGGTTATGAATATTAAGACAGTGCACTCAAAAGTCAATACAGATGTCCATACAGTTATACACTTGGCATCATAGTTCTCTCTAAGCTGTGCACGTGCGCACAAAGGAAGATTAATGTGCGCACACAAGGTTAGTTACTATTATAATTGTATTTATTGAAAATTATCTAATTGCTTCTGTTAACTAGTTTGTCGATTTTCGAATATCACAGTTGTACATCAAGTTGTATGGGTAAAATAACAGGGACGATTGGGAAGGCAACCAGTCTAGGAGAAGGACGACTCTGATTTCAAACCCTTTTGAAACCCCGTTAAGGCGGTTTGACACCCAATTTGACTCTAGACTACATCAGCGAGGCCGAGAGGATGTTTCTGACGACTGGTCATCACAGGATCTCCATACGCTTCACCCATGCATGCGCCTTGCAGGAGAACATTCCAGTGTCGTTTCATTGTCTGTAGAGACAAAACAGAGGCCATTCAACATCCCTTTCCGGTAAGGAGTTCAAAGTATAGAATACAATGCAATCATACGTGGATTATATTAAAATATGACAATACAGTTGTATTATGCCAAAATTATCTTCAATTTCAAGTTTACATTTGCACAAGCATTTAGTGCGCACATAGATTGAAAACATTGTGAAAAAATCACACTGACAATAGGTAAGTAAAACAGAATAATCATTACGAGAATAAACAAGAAAAAGAACAAAAACTGTTCAAAACCTGCGACGCTGTTTATACAATGTTTGACAGCATTTGGCAACATTTGTTTCTGTAATGAAAGTATTCGTTTCCAATTATAATTTTAAAGTTAATCCCCGTTAAAACGTCCGAATCAAAAATAAATAATAATTGCACCAAGAATAAAACGAAAGATATCGTCCGAAATGCAATATAATTCATTCGCAAATGAAAAAGTTATAAATATATATATATGAAGTGTTTACATTAGTTGTACATACTTTATGGTCTGCTTTCTTTCTTGTGATTTTAAGAAGTGATTGATTTAAAAGAAAAACGAATAATATGACGTAGTGTGACGTAAAAAACAAAAACAATATTCCTTTTTCTTCGCCCACTCCCTATATCGTATCGCTCTATCTTTACCAACGCTATGAACCGATTAAAAAAAAGTCTGAACGAAAAAACTTTAGCCATTCATGGAACTGTCGACTTTCGACGCAGTTGAAAAAAGTATTATACGGCACAAAATACAAAAATCCTTTTTCACAATACAGATGATCCTACGTAGCACAATTTTCCCCAAGTCTCCAGTTCTCTCCATTCATAGAGACTGGATCCTTTGAAAGTGGAGCTCTCCTACCTACTCTACAAGTAAATAAATCATATATGCTAATAAAGGTTTCTGTACTTCTTACTAATTGTTTTAAGTTAAATTATAAATTATATTGTATACCCGTTCTCTTATACTGTCCATTGTTTTTTTCGGATAAAGCTTTTTCTTGAACATTTTTCCATAAACACTTGTGATAACAGCTCTTTCATACATGAAGTATATACCAAGAGCTACAATTTCTATAAACCTCAAGATCATGTGACAATTACTATTAATAAGAACCACAATTGAATCAATCGTTCTCTTATTTTGTAAATTGTCTAATTAAGATGGAGTAAAACAAGAATACGACCCCCTCCCCCTGCTCAAAATCCTGGATCTGTCCCTGTTCTGCGTATAGATCTTTGTGTACAGGACACTTGGAAGAGGGTCCTGACACTTTAACCTCATTTTAATCAACTACTGAAATTTCAGGCTGGCTATCTATGTATGTGTCGCGCAATGAGCAATGCAAGATTGGTTATTATAAGATGTTCTTGCATGATTGCATGTTAAAGATGTTCTTGCATGATTTCATGTTGTTGCCAGTGGAACATAATCGAATTCTCTCTTTCAAAAATCCCGATCGATGAAAGAATTCGATTAAAGAACACGCACAGTCAGCCAATCAGCAAGGAACTTGAAATGAAGGATAAATAAGAAGGATCTGCAAAATTATGGTCATTAAAAAGTGTTTTGATTATTCCAGATGATTTTTAGATATTTCGGGTCTCTAAATTCAAATCCATCACCTAATACTTCTTTACAAAACACGTTTTTACTTTTGAAATAGGAAAGTAAAAGAAGTTACGTGATGCAGAAAAGTATTTTTCATTTTTGTAATTCAGCCCCCCCCCCCCAAAAAAAAAATAAAAATCATCAAAAGAATAAATAGTACCAGTGGTGGGGGAAGATTAAACGGTTCAGACATGTCCAGTTGCTAAACATGCTACTTCCTCATCATTATGTTGTAAGCTATCCATATGCATAGTACGAAATTATACGAAAATCTATAACTGAAAAGGAAAAGGCGTACATTGTGAAATAATATTACATGATTGAGAATAATGGTTCTCATTTTTGTAATTCACCAAGAAACATGTTTTTTAGTTGTAAATTAGTATGCAGTATACATGTTGATACATTGAGAACATTGAATTGAACTAATCGCACTTGAATATATGCTCAAGTGGCAAGCTTAGGTCTACAGGTCTTAGGTTTCTCTAGTTTTTCAACAGTGTATTCAGTCTCTAGTTTTTCAACAGTGTATCCAGTCTCTAGTTTTGCAACAGTGTATCCAGTCTCTAGTTTTGCAACAGTGTATTCAGTCTCTAGTTTTGCAACAGTGTATCCAGTCTCTAGTTTTTCAACAGTGTATCCAGTCTCTAGTTTTCAGAAAAAGGCGCTGGGAACTTTTACACACATTAATAGCACGTGCATTTTCTTTTCATTCACAAAACTAAACGTTTTTCACTGAAATGGTTAGGCTTCCATACTACACGAGAATCCTTACTACTAAATTAGTTTACCCATTTTCACTAACCATGTATTTTATTAATAACACATTGTTTAAATGAATTAAAGTTAATTATAATGTTGCTGTCTTCTCTATTGGATATGATATAATCGAGCTATATATATATATATATATACAAATTAGTATAATTCCTGGACGAATACATATATAAATGCCATACAAAATGACGCGAGTTTTAAACGAGGTTTTGCAATTGCATTGTACTTATAAAATATCAAGAACATTTTGTTGTTCTGCATTTTCTTGTTTCTTCTATCGTCGGTGTTAGAGGGAACGCAGACCCAGCCTTTTCTTTTCGTGAAAAGGGGAACAATACGTAAATCTTGCACGCATATACAGCCTATTTAGGGCCTAATGGAACCGTCTTAGGGGCTGGGCGAACTCA
This sequence comes from Architeuthis dux, assembly GCA_006491835.1. Lineage (NCBI taxonomy): Eukaryota > Metazoa > Mollusca > Cephalopoda > Oegopsida > Architeuthidae > Architeuthis > Architeuthis dux. Next base: position 15,467,826 of record VCCN01000420.1, on the reverse strand, counting down.
AAAGTTCAAAAAAGAAGTGGTTAAACCGGAATTCGACAATTGCAAAATAATATAATACTTACTCTCAAAATGTCAGTCGACAATTCTTCAGTTTTTGATCTTTTTTCAATGAAGGCATTTCTAAATCGCGTACCTTCAGCAGCCCTTATAGATATTTATTAAGCTAAGCTAAGGGTGGCCCGAAACCCCAGGGGCACCTTGTGAAGATCGAACACACTACAGTGGTAATGGTCTGCGGGTCTAGCTTGCTTATCACCACTACTATACACGGCGATGTTCGCTGTTCATCACCACCACAAGTTGTTTCAAATGCAGAACATTAAATACTATCTGGATACTTTTGTGCTGCTTATGTGGAAGCCATACATCAAAGATACTATCATAACCAAGCTGATGCGAATAATTTCCAACGCTAGATTTGGATATTCTGAGTATTTTGGCTATCTCCTGCGTTGTATAACGTTGGTTATTCTTAAGTAATGAGGATCGTTCAAAAAGAGTACCTTCTCCCTAAATCGTACGAATCCTTTATGCTTTTGAATCGCATTTATACTTTTCTTAAAATAATTAAACTACAATACGCCGAACATGTTGCCTATGTCCTTCCACCTTTGATATTTCAATAAACAAAAATAATTCAATTTTGACAATTTAAAAAAATGCATACTGATATGTCACAATACAATCAAAAACGATTTTTATGAATGAGGTTAGTTGTCATCTAACGACAAAAATGGAACCAACTCTTGTGGTTGCCCAATACAGTAATGCAGCACATTGCTTGCATCGATTTCCCTATCAATGGACTACGAGACTCTCACCCTAACAAAAGTTACACACACACACAGCATTTAGGTAGGTAGGTCAATAAGTACTTAGCCTAATGATGAAAAACGCATTTATATTTCACAACAAATATTCATTTATCAACATAATCTCCTTCCTTGCTAATGCACTTACTCCAGTGGTGAATATTATTCACATAGCTCGACTGTTAGACCGTGACAATTTCTGATCAAAATTTAGCGATTAACAACGTATCAGGCTACGAAATTATTGTTCCTCCGCTATATGTATTCGTCCACGAATTATACTAATTTGCATGAACCTTCGAATTTAAATGTAGTTTAAGTGTTAATTAATATAATATATGTTGGTCTTCTTGTAAAAGTATGTCTCTCGATAAAAGTGCTCGACTAGAATTGTCTGGTAAATTTGGCGGGCAGAATAGAGCACATGACCCGTATACAAATAGGTGTGTTTCGTCATCCGCTGTTAAGCCAAAGAGCTACAATGACTTAAAGGTCTGTCATGCGCAATTAATGGGTTTTAAGAACTTATTGGGATGCATCTGCGATCGGACGTAAATCGGTCGGACGTAAGTCGACGTAATATCGTATGTGAGTCAGTCGATTTCGGTTGAACAATACCTGAAATAAATAATGAAGTTACGAACAAAAGTACCATATTTACTCGCGAGAGAAAATCGGTGAATTTGGTTCAAGTTGTCACGCGAGAAATGGATTTGTGCTTTTTAAAATTTTATTTTTCCAAACTCCAGCAGCTTCACAATTGTTGGTAGTCTGGGAACGCTCAACATTTCCCCATATAAATGAATAGTAATTACTTCGTCGTCCTCTTCACTTTACGTCATTTCGGCTGACGAATGTTTTCGGGTAGCGGGGGAAACTTGTATTACAGAGAAGAAGAAAATGAGCAAACACTATTTCCACACTGATATTCGCTGTTCATATCCACACATATAATAATTAGCAATGTACAGATGTCTTCTGTCACGCTAAGGAACTCAACTGACGTAGTAAAATAGAATGTCATTCATGTTCTAATGACGTAATGAAAATGCTGAATTTAAAGAACAATAAAAACAGAAACAGTAATAAAAGCAAAAACAAAACTAATAAAAAATCCGACGGATCGCTATTCTCCAGGTTCATTGCAATGTAAATCCCAATTATCACACGTATATAAAATGCAAGGTGTGTCCGTATGTTTCATAAATGCCATCATATTTGACGGCACGGGTAAACTAGTTGATATCTAATTTTATATTACACGATTTTGTTACACTATATAATCATTGTCTAGATGAGTGTTTCCTAACCTTTTTTGCTTCATGCCCCCACCCTCACCGTGACGACTCAAAAACATTCGATGTCCCCCTTATTAAGAAAAAAAAAGGAAATATCCTGTGGCAAGAGGAACCATACGTCATATGCTTTCATATATGTATTAAATGCCAGCCAAAATATCGTGCTTTAGCGTTTTATACCCCCTTTACTATGATAAAACAAATTTTGTATTGAAAAGGTTAACGGTATAATAAGGCAATCTTCAGAAATTTATCAAAATGTACAGTTTTAAAACAAGGAGAAACAATTTTAAGTTAAACATTAATTACTATAAAATCTATAGTTACATTGGTAATTGATAATATTGTATAATTAGGAATTAATAGTATTGTGTAATTAAGGATTAATAGTATAGTATAATTAGAAATTAATAATACCGTGTAATTAGGAATTACTAGTATTGTGTAATTAGGAATTACTACTATTTTGTAATTAGGAATTAATAGTATTTACTAATTAGGAATTAATCAGTTAAGCCTTTACACGACTCAGTTTTGAGCCACAGAACGCTTTCACTCGTGACACCCATATTCCAAATTGCCTACCAATATATTTAAATTGCCCCATTGTTTGGGCATTGACCTTACATTCATGGTCACTTCACTAGATAATAACAATCTAATAAACAGTAAACTATCGTTCTCTATTAGATATCGAAGTAGAAGAGACAAATGGATTTGTGTTTCTTTTTACAAAATTCCTATAGAAACAGTTTTGAGTTTTGAAACAAATAGAAATCATAAATCCATTTCTCTTTTGACAACTTGACCCAAATTCACTGATTTTCTCTCGCAATTAGACACGAGTAAATGCGGTATTTGAACGTCTCCTGATTTTCCTTTCTCCCCGGCCGCACTAAACGCTCTAGCTAACTCGATCTTCTAAGCGTTCAATATTGTTTTCTTTTTTTTTAATATCAGCCCAGATTTCTATTCTAATCACGTTTCTTATGCAAAATGTCCCAAAAGGGAATTTATAAATAGAATTTTGATTAGTTTCATATGTATTGCATTATTTTATGTATTATTAACCCCCGCCCCTTCTCTCCCTCCCCCTTCTCTCTCCCCTCTCTCTCTCTCTGAGCCACACTCTTTTGTTTACTCACCGAATAATACCCTCACAATTTTCCAACAATCAATATTGAAAGC
>VCCN01000420.1:15412806-15422877 GCA_006491835.1 Architeuthis dux | reverse complement strand
GTGTAGGATAAAAGACTCCTGTCTATCATCTGATCTTCGATCTGATTATATAGATAAATTAGGTCTCTGAACCAAATATTGAAAAGATGTATACAGCTAATGTTTCTTCACCAGCAGTCTTTTGCTTTGCCACCGATTTCAACTCAAAAACAAGCCTGGCTTTGCAGGGTCAAACTACGCTCATACTTCTATTCCGACTGAAGATGATTACTGCAACGTTTGTATTGTATATATAATAAATAAAACAGTTATTAAAAAATACATTTTTTAGTATAAATGTATGTATTTGTTAGAGTGAAATAAGCCCTTGCGCATTTGATACACAGATTTTCGTAGACGTGTCGGTAAGACAGCCACCTACAGATCCCTTGATTTCGAAACACGGTAGGGAAATGTTATTTTATATATCGGTTTGGTTTAACGTGACAGGACAGACAAATAGTGAAAATTTTACACCCTTAAATTAGGTGAGGATTGTTGTTCTTGTTGTTATGGTAGAAAGCCTCCAGCCTCCGAATTTGACTAGAGTTTGACAATACCAGACTTTAGTACTTAATATAAGATGGAAAACCTTTTGTTTTTGTTGTCGATTAAAGAATTGAATTTGAATAGAATTGCATTTCACTATTCGAGAGACGATCAGAAACAAAATTGAGTTAAATCGACTCAAACTACGAGTTATTTTATTATAAACACAGCTTGACTTTTCATTTGGATGGTAAATGTCTAAAATTGGCCTGGCACTAAGAATTTCAGAGAAACGATCCCAAGTCTGTCTGTGATGTTTGATTATGTAATAGAATTTCGTTATTCCCTTTGAGCAAAGTGTGGTACTTTCGCGCAAAAGACTGATGTCCAGGTTGTGTGGGGCCCTGTTATATACAGAAAGAAATATCTGTCATCAGTATAGAGAAATATCTGTCATCAGTATAGAGAAATATCTGTCATCAGTATAAAGAAATATCTGTCATCAGTATAGAGAAACAAAAAAGAGAAGAATGCTAACCATATAAACTAGAAATCACCCAGAGAGCGCATACCTCTGCCAACGCCATTGTTAGGGGTAGTAATATTGCATGTTCCTTCAGTAGTTTTGCCCAACCATCCACATAACTTCATTGAAATTCATTGGGAAATCCTGGAGATATCGCGTGTACAGATATGAACTTTTTACGATATTATGTCATGTGGCGATACGACGTAGGGGATATACTTGTTAATATATCCGGCCCAAAATGTAGGCACTTCTTTAGTCACACATTGCCCACCCTTCCACAATATTTCATTGATATTCATTGAAGACTTATGGAGATATCATGGGGACAGACAACCGGGCGGAAAGACGGAAGAAAAGACGTACAGACGTGACCGAATACATATACTTCTCCAAAGTTGGAAGAGGTAAATAATAGACTTCAATGAAAAATTCGTCAAAGTGCGTCCTATTGTAGATGTTGGTTTTCTGTCACAGAATAAATCTGTAGCGGAAGGGTCTTTTTTATTTTAGTAGATTATACAGTAAGTGCAAAGAGTATCCGATATATTGAAAAAAGTTCATTTTAAAATATGTACACAGCTTCAGAATTGACAAATTTGCGTACATAACTTTTCAATCTTTTTTATATTTGTTGTATTAATATTAACCTTTGTTCCAAATTCAGCCAATTTTAAAGCTGTATAAGTATGTAAAGATGAACCTTTTCAAAAATATCGGGTACTTTTGCATGCACTGTATATATTTACGTAAGTTAAAACTAAACAGATTGGTTTAATATAGAGCAGATAAAAGCAGAAACAAGTGATTCAGAAAAGACAATCCCCCCTTCATTTTCCTAGACACACTGATATGGGATAGTTTTCTATCTATTTTTCTATACATTTCTCTAAAATAATAAAAATATGCAAATGAACATGTCCTTCTGTGTGAATATCTTACAGTAAGATTGTGAAATTTCATGAAAATCCTAGTTTCACAATCAGTGTAATAATGGTAAACACGGTTGTGATACTGACCATTACCACTGTAATGTGTCCGATTCTCACTGGTTGCCCCGCTACTGTGGCCTTATGTCAAAGTAATTAGTAATTATCAAGTAATTCTGCTTCAGTATTTACAGTGTATATACAGCATAATTTGACACAAGGTCACAGTAGTGGGTCACCTAATTATAAAATAATAAAAATATGCAAATGAATATGTCCTTCGATAATAATTAGAAATATGTGTTTGTACTCTGTCACGCCAAGTGACGCAATTCACTTAGTAAAATATAATGGTATGTTCTGATGACGTAATAAAATGCTGAATTTAAAGAACAAAACAATTAATAAAAAAATAATAAAAACAGAGACAACAAAATAATAAAATTCTGTTTGTGGTCAACAGAACGCTATTCCCCAAGTTCACTGCAATGCAAATCTCTATTATCTACGTATATAAAACGCAATTTGTATCAATATATTTCATATATGTCATCATTTCTGATGGAACAGGTAAACAGCTATAGTAATAATGGTCAGCATCACAGGCGTACGACTCCAGACATTCTTGTAAAATAGGTTATTGGCGCTGCTAAGGAATATCCAACAGATTATCAAAAATCGTAGCCAATCCATTCTCGTTAAGTCAGATATAATTGCAAAATAATAATTGAAGTTCAAAAAGAACAGCTCGCTTGAAAATGTTTTGTTCCTTTCCCCATAATTGTTTAAAGCAGTCATTCTCAACTGGGGAAATATCTCCCCAAGGGGGTGAAAGCTGAGCTGAGGGCGTGATAGATTGTCACATACGAATGATTTTTCCTTTATAAAAAAAGAGGTCTTTCGTTTTATGTAGGTAAGATGTAGAAATAAGGAAAGCTACTCACAGTAGGTGGATTAAAAAATTGTTTTAATTGTTCATTTCTGTCTCTGTTATCGTATATGGCTTTAGTGCTGTCAATAAAATATTGACAAAGGAAAAAGAAGTAGAACTGATATATGTGTAGCGGCCATTTTATAAAAGTTAGATAAAATACGAAAATATGGTTCCGAACATCGGGCTGGTGTTCGGAACCACGATCAAACCGGCCTGAATGCTATGAAATACGAAATGAAACATATTCCCCTTTTTCGTGATGTCAGAAGCTCCCTATAAAGCACAATGCATCCTATCTCATTGCTTACTTTGCCGCTGACACTCAGGGATCGACCGGTGTGTACTACACACGTAAATCTCTTCCGCCTTTGAATATCGGTATTTCTTAAAATTCCGTCTTTGTTTCTTAAATTCTTTGGTCACCCTCGCTACATTTCTTTTCGCCCCGACTAGAAAAAAAGACCTCCAATATAGGTCCCTGAGATTATCATGACCAGGTATCTTTTTCAGTTTCGACACATCAGGTTAGAGGCCAGATGCCTTAAAATATTCTTCCAGATAAGAAACTTCTCTCTCTACACCGCTTAATTTCCTTTCTGCCATTTACCGTTTTCTAAACTGATTTTCTTGTCTTGATCACGATACCTCCAGGGTCGATTATAAACAGATATCCCGGTTCAAATATAACCGGCTACACATCAAGATAAATCGAGTGGCCGAAATACTTTCTTTATTCTTACTCTTTATTCGTACGATCTCTCTTTAAACCCTTTATACGTTTGACCCTTTCCACCTAAATGTATGTACCCTTTTAAATGTATTGTTTTGTTAAACGTCATGTCAATGTGTACTTTCGCATTTCGTCTTTCTTATCCAAATCCGGATATCTTTTATATCTATATCTATAAGTGGTTTCTAACCTTTTCAAAATGGACGCCTTTTTCTAGTATTTTGGGCGCGCGATTCAAACATGGCGTCTGCGACATGTTGAATCGCACAAAGACATTTTCGCGCCTTTTTTTGACTGCCTGCTATTGTTTGCTTCTTTTTCTTCTTCACTCATGACAACTTGCTGCTGCTGCTATTTTCCACCATGGCTACACTACTAGAGCTCCTACTACCATGGCCGCTACTCATAATGGGAGAATTCTTCCACATTAGTTCCCTCTTATAATCCGTACTATTACATATGTATGCGAGTAGACATAAGACTAAAACTCAATCCAAATATCGAGAATGTAGCAGCAAAGCAGCAAAGCATCAAGCATACGGATAACATTGGCTAAGCAACATAAATAAAATGTTTTCTGGGGGAGGATTGTGATTCCAATGATTTTGGTGAGCGTGTATTTTAGAACATTGCGAAATGTTAGAAACCGTCAACCAAAACTGTCAACATAGTCAACATAAGTGGCTGTCTGTCTGGCTATGTATGTTCCACGTGTACAGTCCGCACCAATGGAGCTAGAGGACTGAACAAGTAAACATTTAATCCTCATAATGTCTAGAAACATTATTTTTTGTTTTTATTTTAAATTTACCTCCTAAAGTAAGTTCCTGGGGGTTCAATTTACAATTTAAGTTTATACAAAATTGGTCCCTTAGTTTGTGTCCCTTTTTCCAATTTTTAATTGATCACCCCAACAATGCATGCTGCCAGAAGACTTTGTTCATGTGACGGAACTAACTACAGCTGTTTGTTTGGTTGTTTTTCTATTCTATCAAGAATCTATGAGCAAAAAAACATCAAAAAAAAACAACAAAAAAAAACAACAACGGCAACACTAAAATCCCCACCGGACAAAAGCTCTTGAAATCATGTGCAATCAATTGCAGTAAAAATATAAGGCTTATTAAAGAAGAGTATGCAGAAAGTGTAACTTGTTAATACAGTTCTTTTACAAAACAAGGAGCAGGAGCTACAGTTACGAAGTATATTTATTTACTGGGTTCATATAATTATGAAAGTCTCGGAACAAGAAAGTTTTTTATTTTTGATTTAGAGCCTGCTAATGTATGTATGTTCTGTATATCATAGGGTAATTGATTCCAAAGTTTGGGTGTTATATAGCTGAAACTCCTGCGTCAAGTTCTAAAATCGAACCTTCTAAATATTGGATGTTAATAAGAGCAGGGAATATGCAGACATTTGAATACTGTAATGAAAATGTTTTTATTGATTTGATTTGATTGTATATTGAACATACCAAAAAATATGGAAATTGAGATGTAGGTATAGGCTATACCACCGATCTCCCCCACCCCATTCCCATCACTGCCACCAGCAGATGAATGAAAATAACGTGGGATTTGTACTTCTTTGAAAAAAGTTCAAAGCTTCACCCAAGATCTCGAACAAGAAGATTAAAGGATGAGGCTAATAATAGTTATGAGAGCTAAACAACCGACTCAAACATTTCTTTTCTCTTGGGAGCAGCTGACCAAATGACGCAAGTCTTTTTCAAAGACGTCTTCTTGATGTTCTGTTATGAAAGCTTCATTGTTATTAGAAAACGTCAACCAAAACTGTCACTAAAACGGTCAACAAAGGTTTCTTCAGTTTTGAAATGATTCTGACTGGATACGTATGTGCCACGCGTACAGGCCGCACCAATGGAGCTATAGGGCAGAAAATGTAAACCTCTACTCCTTATTATGTCTACAAAAAATCTTCTTTTTTTTAATTCCCCCTCCCCAAATACTTTTCTTGGCATCCGGCATCATTTACACTTGTTTTTCGAAAATTCGGACTTTTTTTAGTAATCCAATAAAAGGCGAGAGAAGTAACTTTGATCATTCCATTTTTCCAATTTTTTAATTGATCACCCCCAACACGGCCTGCTGCCAAAAGACGGTCACGTGATGGTTTCTATTCGGTGATTAACCAGACCTGTTTTTCTTTTTCTTTTTAGAGAATAGGTGAACATGAAAGGGTGTCCTATTCATTTCATCTGTTTCTTTGTGTTTGACGTTGTGTATGCAATGGCAACCATTGCATACTTCGGGGCCGACGGTGGTCCTGATCGGCCAGATGAAAGGAGATGGAATCGGTTGACAATGAACACTGGAGAATGAAAGAACTTTCTCATGGTTTGCACCATCAAGTGACATCTCAAAAGTGCAATAATCTATAGCTTTCCATATGACAGGATTAGCAATTGCAAGACTGACCGCAATAAAGCAAGAATATCAAATTCACCAACTCTGTTTCAAGTTCATCCTATTAACTTGTTTTTCCACCATTAAGTTCGATGTCAACACTCTCAAGTTACAGTGAGTGCAAAACGTATCCGATACTTTGCAAAATGTTTATTTTAACCTTAACGTTTCAAGCTACAAAATCGACAGAAGTTGGACCAAATATTTCAGATTTTTGTACATAACTTTTGTTCAAACTTTTTTTTATTTGTTGTATTAATATTGATCTCTGGCCCAAATTCTGTCAATTTCGAAGGTGTATAAGTCAGTGTTGCCACTGATAGCTTTTTCCATCCAGATCTGGGTTTTTCAACGCCATGCTGGGATTCTGAGCTTTTATTTCCATAATTCCATAAACTCTGGGTTTTTATCTATGTCTGGGCATATCTAACTCAACAAATGATAATGTAGGTATTCACTTCGTTGGTAGTTGCGTTAAGGCGAGAGTCTGTTAAGCGGGAGTTCCTAAAATGGATGCATTTCGTTAAGTGGTGATTAATGTAGGTATTTAACCCATTAACTGCTGAGTGCTGAGGGGCCATACTTTTTATCCGTCACTACACTAGATGTAAGGGATTCAACTCTTTAATGTAAATTTATTCAAAATAAGGTTTGTATGCACACCAGACATAAATAGAAAGTTAATGTTTGTTTGAAAATAAAAAGTCAATAAAAATATTTTTCCTATCAAAATGCACAGGTTAGTTAAACTGAATATGCATGCCAGAAAGCGACTATTTTGATGCAATGCTTTTAGGAAGATGCGTGTATGTAGATATACGTTATAAAGTTGTTTAAAAAAAGAGTTTTTGCTTGTGAATCTTTTAAAACTCATCAGCGGAACAAATAAAACTAAATAAATTCATAACAAGGGAAGAGAATTCATAAAATAAATAGATTTATTCAAATGGTTCTTCGGCCGATTGAACTCCTTCTTGTTATGTGTGTTGTAAACACGACGCTTCGGCTGATCCATTCTTCGACCTTCTTCAGGTGTAAAATCCGAGTGTGATGGGTTAAACAGAAGTTAGTGGGTAACCCTTATAGCGCAGGGCGCGCGTGTTTCTGTGTCATTGTCTTGTCGGGTGTAGGTCTCTTGAGAAGTGGAAGCCACATAGGGTTGAAATCCGCAATTTAGTCGACATTTTGATGTGAGCTGCTTCTTTGATTTTTCTCTGCTTCCAACATCGTTCTCTGTCAATAATCTGGACTTCCTCCCAGAGAGAAATAAGGTCGCCGTTCTCTCTCCAGATGTGGTCGGACATAGCAGATTTTTCTATCTCGACCCTGATTATGGCTTTCTTGTGTTCATCAAGTCTCCGGTATAGATAATACCACATTTACTGGGGATGACGTAAACACAGTTGTTCAGCAGTTTGGGGCCACGAGTAGGGGAAACCTTACTTAGCAGACCTCGGAGTGTGTGTATACGCTTGAAAATGACCTTGATGTCATAGTGTTTAAATACTTGTTGAATGCGTTCACCTATCCCGCTTTGGTAGGGTAGAGAATCATAGGAGGAGGGGGTCTAGAAGATGGAACATTAGCAGCAGTAGTAACTTCGGCTGGTCCTTTCCTGGTCATATAATGGGGCGGGTATCCATTTCTTTCAAGAGCTTGACTGATGTGTGACCACTCCTTCTCCTCCAACTTTGGTGTGCTACTAATGGAAACTGCTCGGCCTTTTAAGCAGTTAATACGTCCTTTTTTACAGTGTACTTTCGGTGCTAGTAGTACCACGTGACGTAAGCAACTGTCCAAGCGGACCACAGAATTGAAGTAGTACTGCGTATATTGCAATGTAAGTATTAGATTAATGATTAGTTAAATGTTTATCGCATTATACACGCTTAAATTATTTACTTAGTAGTTATTCCAGGATCTAGATTTGGGTGGACGATCTGGGTGTTTTATTATTCACTAGCCAACATGTGTACATGTGGGTAAGGGCAACATTGTCTAGTCTCAGTGGCCTGTGCCGCAAAGGCATCAGGGTGATCCACGACCCTTCTATTTTAGTGCAATAGGAGGTGCTGTTCCAGAGTTGGAACTTCAATGGAAAAGACATATCTGCGTCTGTGCCCCTTCTTGTCCGAAGACAAGGACAAGATTCACCGGAGCCAGAAATGTTGCAGTTGAAGATACAGATCCCTTATTTCATAGTATAGCCAGGCTCAAATAGTCCAGGCATTTTACTCACAAATGGGGTTCAAGCTCACATAAATTGCAACAACAAAAAAACTCAACGGATTCTGTGTCCTCAATAAGAGAAAAAAAAGACGAATCCTGAAATTCAAAATGGCCGCCATCCGCCCTAGTGACACTAATATATCTTGAGAACCGGGCACTGTAGAATTTGTCATGCAGTTGAAATAAGATAATTCAAGGGTGCCGAGGAGAGCTCATTCCAAATTAGAGCCAAAATTGCATTTACTAAATTGCATGCCAGTGATTCCGAATGTGACAGCGTAACTCAAGAATCACAAAACATACTCAGATCTATTATAAATGTCCATTGGCCATATGAAAACATCAAGTTAGCGTGTGTGCATATGATCATTGTGCTGCAGGTACTGTTACGTCTTGGATCTTTTGTCCCGGGCAGCGCAGGGAACTTCTGCTATTTTCTTTTAAATATGACGTGGTTCATTTTTTAATTTCACAACGCGCTTTGGAACATGTTTTAATGATTACAGTTTAGCAGTAGGTGACTGTTCTGATATGTTCTCATTCTCTAAGCTGTTATTGATATTTTGATATGCTTCATCGAATGTTTTATGATCAAAGCCACAGTTTTGTTTTTATAAATATTTGGAAATATTGAAAAAATAGAAAACAGCTGATTTTTTCTATTTTGTTTTTACTGATAAGATATATTCCCAAATACAGAGAGGGCACAACATTTCTAGGAAAAATATTTTATAAGTGTCTTCGCAAAACTAACTTTAATTCTTCTCTACGTTCTCTAAGAAGTTTTATTCCAGCTTAAATCAATCATAAAATTGGTTAAGACTGGTTTTCTACAAATGTTCTTTGGCGAAACTGTCACATTTTCCTTTGACTTCCAAACTCAGGGGCGGATCCAGGGGTTCTTCCATGGTCTTCCGGAAGACCCTCAGAACTTTCCGTAATATTTTATTCATACTGTTCTCTTATCGTCTTCCTAGTTTTCAATCTTTTCTTCTCAACACATGACGAACTACTCTTTCCCTTTTGGCGGCCAAATATGTTGTAGGGAGGTAATAAAAGCTTAAAACTATATTATCAGCCATCTTGTAAGCTAAGGTGAACATGTGAGTGTTTTTATGACTCAGTAAAGGATAGCAACTCTCGGATTTTGGGGGGAAAGCGACATGTGTCGATTAAAACGTATCTGACTTGAAATCTATTAATTGTTTCGTAATAATCTTTATGTTATTAGTAAAAGAAAGGTTGTAGACAATTATCAACTGAAAATTATTTCTATAGACAATATAAAAGCGGAGATAATCGGGTTTGAAAACTTTACATTCGGGAACCGGTGAACTAGTAGAATATGGTTTGGGAAATCTCAGCCCAATTTACAAGAGCAATTGGCCGATTTCAATAAAGCTGTCGGAGTGTATTATTTTTCGGCAAGTACGGTAGTTCGTAATTCAGAAATATAATTTACCTCCGCTGGCATTTATCACTGGGTGATTACAGAATTTGATGGGCTTGTAGCGTTATCACATATGCATGCGTGCATGCGTGCGCTACCAATGTGATTTGTTAGTCGGTTTGTCAAGGTTCGTTGTGGTCGATGCCTACACGTTGCATCCACAAGTGTCGTCTGCACGTGTGGTCTTAGTTGATATGCCGTTAATACTATTTCTTAAGTCCTATGATTACATTCGGGTATACAATCCAATTTCACATTCACATACATGCAATTAGATACATCCGTAACTACGCATACACAAACATATTGGACATTCCAGACACACACTCACACACACTACGCTCCCTCGGTTTAGAGGTAGAGCACTATTGTAGGG
>VCCN01000420.1:15392521-15404054 GCA_006491835.1 Architeuthis dux | reverse complement strand
GGGGGGGGGCTAAGAAAACATATGTCCTTTTCGCTGCACCTAATTAACCACGCACACGTATCTGACGAGGCAGGCCAGGCGGCCTACCCTCGTTAACTACAATGCTGATCCCGTCTGCCGACTACGGACGGGCGTTAACTAACCTTTGTTAACCCTAACTGATGGCCCTAATTATATGTACCGATTGTATATCTTTGTTGTTCACCCACGTCCACAGCCCTCATATATGTTCATTCATTCTTTCTTTTTCTCTTACGCATATTCAACAACTCCACCTCCCATTTCCGCTTATTTACCTCTCTTTCTTAATACCATCTGGCTTTGATCAGTCATATATATCAAAATCACTAATGTCTTTTCAAATGGCCACTCAGCCAGATTATAATCTATTTCCAAATCCCCTAACTCAACATGGTCTCTTTTCGTGAATTCCCTTGAACGAAATATTATGTTTAAATGGGTTTGTCTTCGCACAATCATACTCCTTAATGATCAAAATGGCGTCAACCTAGTATGCTATCCAATGTCTCCTGCTGGTCGACCACTTGACCTATGACATAGACAAGTGTTTTTGATTTCTTCGCTGAATCCTTGGAAACAAACCGTATCCTCTTCTTTGATCGTGGGAAATTTATCAAGGCTTTTCATTTTAACTTGGAAAATGTAATTATTTCGCGCCATATGGATTCATTAAAACCAAAATGAAATATCAACGAAAAAGTTAATTACTATATTATTGAATTTCCTTACTAGAGAAAATTAAATTAACCTAATTAATTCACTTCCACACCTCATAATATTACATATCTACCATGTGTATGATTTGTGCATGTATATACAAATACTTATAAACATATAATGTCTTTGTGCTCGGCATATATTAGTGGCATGGAGGGGTGAAAGCTTCTAAACTTGAGTCAAATTTTAAGTCTGAAAGTTTATTGCTTGCCATTATTTTTTGTTCGCATAAAAAAGTAATTCATAGAACTCCTACATTCCTTTTCGTTTAAATAACATTAAATAAACAATCACCAATCTCCCTTATAAATGTGCATTGGTTATGTGAAAAGATCAGGTTAGTGTGTGTGTGTGTGTGTGTGTGTGTACATATGATCATTGTGCTGCAACTACTGTTACGTATCCGGTCTTTTGTCCCGGGTAGGGCCGGGAATTTCTGCTATTTCTTGAAAATATGACGTGGTTCAGTTTTTAATTTCACAACACACATTTGGAATATGTTTTAATGTTTACAGTTTAGCAGTCGATGAATGTTCTCATATGTTCTCATTCTCTAAGCTGTTATTGATATTTTGAAATGCTTCATCGAATGTTTTATGTTGCACAGCCAAATATTTGTTTTTATAAATATTTCGAAATATTGATAAAAATGGAAATTAATTTTTCATGCATATGCAACAGCTGATATTTTGTTTTGCTGATAAGATATATTCCCAAATACAGAGAGGGCACAAGATTTCTAGGAAACATTATTTTATAAGTGTCTTCCCAAAACTGAATTTAATTCTTCTCTGCGTTCTCTGAGAAGTTTTATTTCAGGTGGAAGGTTGTAAATCAATCATACAATTGGTTATGACTGGTTTTCTACAAATGTTCTTTGGCAAAACTGTAAAATGTTCCTTCCACTTCCAAGCTGTATGGTTCTATCACCCAGTCCCTCAACACATACGGAGCAGACACGTTTGTTCTGGTTTCCAAGTTTGATGCCAAAGTAGACGTAATCTTAACAACATCTGTTATGTTTTGTATTTCAACAATGAGTTCAAAAAGTATCCGATATATTTCAAAGATTTATATTAACATACTTATAGACCTACAAAATGTACAGAAAAGGTTATGTACGAACGTCAGAAATCTTTGGTCCAAATTCTGTAAATTTTAAAGGTGTATACATATGCTAAAATAAACTTTTAAAAATAAACCGGATACTTTTTGCACTCACTACAGCAAAAATGATCAGAACTATTCAGACAAGCCCTAGACGCCATAATATGATTATTGCGTAATCGGTCAAATCCATGTCATTAAATATATTCGCCTAGTGATTTCGTTTCATTATTTATAGGTGTTTGATAATGATCGTAGTTCTAAACATCATTAAATGTAGTTTAATAAAATATGTCTACGGTTAGACACGACTGCGACGTTGTGTACACATTTTTAAACACAGTTAAAACACGTACATATTCATTATTATTAATATTTGACTAATTCTTCTTCATCTTATTTCTTTTGCATTTTATTGCCATCCCCAGATCGTTATTCTATGACCGTTCGATAAGCAGGGTGGATCAGAAATAAAGCTGTTTATTTATCAGTTTTAGAGTAATGATCTGAGAGAAGCAACAGAAATAAGATGAAAGAAAAACTAGCCAAAGATTAATAATAATGATAGCAGCAACAACACAATTAAGAAATACAGCTAGCAAATTAAAAAATACAACCAGCAAATAAAGAAATAGAGGGTGCAAATTAAAAACAACCGCAAGAAAACTGAATCGATGAATATGAATAATCAAATGATTACTGATACTGCTTCAATTGCAACAAATGTTAATTTTTTTAGTTGAATTAGTTGAAAATCTTTTCGTTAGTCACCACAAAAAACTGACGCCCATAATTTTAAAGTACGACCACCGCTGTATTTTTGAATTTGCTTACTGTAATGTTTAACTTGCTCGGGGAAAGGTATAGTTGTGATCGTACCTGACTGAATCATATACATTTTAACTACAATCCCTCCGTAGTTGGGGGAAGGAGGGCAGAGAAGAATGACGTTTTGGGGTGATAGTATTGGCACTTGCCCCAAAACGCATTACCAGGTGCAGGGCTAGAAAATAAATAATAAAATAATAAGATCATGCCATGGGCCTACACAAAACTGAAAAGTGGTGCGTTCATAAGTATTCGCCCCCTTTGCACTAACGCCCTTAAATAATATAAGATGCAACACATAATCTTCCCAAGTCATATAATTAAATAAAGTCCACTTGTGTACAATCTGAGTGTCACGTGATCAGTAACATGATCTCAGTATATATACGCGTGCTTTGAAAGGTCCAAGAGCCTGCAACACTACTAAGCAATGGCACCACCAAGCAAGCACCATCATGAAAACCAAGGAACTCTCCAAACAGGTCAGGGACAACGTTATGGAGAAACATAGATCAGAGTTGGATCATAGAACAAATCCCAAACTTTGAACATCCCATGGAGTACTATTAAATCCATTATTACAACATGGAAAAACCTGCCAAGAGTGGGTCGCTCACCAAAGTTCACTGACCCAGGGAGGAGGGCATTGATCAGAGATCAAATATAACACTAAAGGTGCAGGAAATTTCCACTGTGGAGATTGGTGTACCTGTCCATAGGACAGTTGCAGGCAAAAGTATTCGACCCCCTTGGCATTTTTCCTATTTTGTTGCATTACAACCTGTAATGAAAATGGATTTTTAAAGGTTTTATGTCGTGGAACTGGTGGATAAATGTCATCAAATCAAATCTGGTGAATAAATGTCATCAAATCAAATTTGGAATGATTAATCGGAAAAAATAAGGAAAATAATCTGGGTTGAATGCACGCACCACTTTTCAGATTTGTATTCTTTTAAACTTTTTAAAAACATATTTTGTTTAAAAAGAATCACTTCACCAATGTGGATTATTTTGTGTAGTTCCAGGACATAAAATTAAAAAGAAATCATGTTATTTAATTTGTTTAATGTCCACGAATGTGTCTTGCTTGGACAATTCATGCTCGCATTCAAGGGGACATTGCCCACGGGCACACGAAGCAATGCGTTTGGACATTTAATAGGCGATGATCCAATAGGAACGCTACGATATTTATATGGTTGTGCTGTCATATTGGATATGGGAAGGTGGTGGCTAGTTTAGCTCACCTGTTGCCACTATTCTCTGGTGAGCATTCAGGATGGCGCCACCTTATTCGGTGTATTCGGTGGGTCCCTATATATCTACATGGTCTCTATGGTCTACGCTGTCTTAGACGATACCCCATATATCCATGGAGCCACCACCCCTCCACCTGGGGACGTGTCGGGTAGCAGGGAGGTCCTGTCTCCCCCGAAGTGATGGCTGGCTTCAAGGACAGCCTTCTGAAATGGTCTTTGTTTGTTGGTTTGTTCTTTCCTCTCCCTCATTTATTGATTTAGTCAGACACACACACACACACATATATATATATAGAGAGAGAGAGGGAGAGCGAGAGAGAGAAATAGGAGAAAGGCCCCACTTGTTGGTAGTTTTTAGGAATAATATCCGATATCTTATAGAATAAGATGTTGGGTTGTGAATTGGACTGCTTGCTGGCTGGGATAGATGCATATCTTGCACCATATATACATATGTACTCCCTAAAATGAAACGTTTTGACTCAGTTGAAGGAGTGTTAGTTTCCCACAAAAAAAGTATCTACCCGACACTAGGTCCTCCAGTTACGATCTGTGATAGAGAAACCTGCATAATAATGCAGGGAAGACTCAGTTAATACGAATAATTAATCCTCTAAAAACCTCGGCCTTGAATTCGAACTATCCCAAATTAGTATAGCATTGAAAATATGATAATCGGTTCCAATCAAATGAAAATGTGCAAAACAAATGTTAAGAAACAGTTTTACGCCGTTCTTTATTTAATTCAGTAGCAAAAACAATGAAAATCTTTTTCAAGATTACGGCGGTTTTGCATGATTCTTTCGATGCTGGTATCGACATTCATAATCATTTTTTTAATGCTTCTACATTTCTAAATATATGTTTATATTCCTCGATAGAGAACCCCTTCATCTGACTGTTGGCCTCTTCTTTTCTGTTGTCATCTGCTTCTTTGAATTATTTTTGTTCATCTAAAGATCTACATATATCTTCATATTCCTTGATGGAGAATTCCCTCATGTGATTATTGGCCTCTTCTTTTTCATTATCATCTGCTTCTTTGAATGCGTTTTGTTCATCTAAATATCTAAATATACTTTCATATTCCTTGATGGGGACCTCCTTCATCTAAACAAAGAAGGTCATCATTAGAAAATTCGGATCAAGCAGCCTTACCAAGGTAAACAAATACGATGTGTTTTTAGGGAAGATCGCAGCTTTAACTTTGCATGGAGCTTTTTTGACAAGTTTTAAATTCAAAGAGTGAGATCAAAATTAATGATCTCAAAAGTTTTTAAAACTTCATCCTGTCCAGAAAGACTGAATAACATTCTCGTAACAAATCTCTAAAAATGCTTCTGTTTTTCTTAGTTAAAGTTGCGATCTTCCCTAAAAAGACATCGTATTTGTTTATCTTGATAAGGCTGCTGACATTTCAGTGACGTCAATCGAGGCAAAACGTGTCCCTTTTCGATTCGTCAATTTCTAGGGTGCCAGATGTCAACTTGATCCGAAGATTCTTCCATGTGGGAGTCAAGCAATTCGAGAATATTTGCACACAACGGAGCTGTTTCACAAGGTGCCTTAAGTCTTTAACAACAGCTTGCACTTGTGAAGGAAACCCTTCAAAATTATTTGCGCAACAAACATTTCCAGACTGCATGCATGGACATGTTATTTCCTCCAAAGCATAATGAAGAAAAGTCACGGAACAAAAGTCACAATGTAGCGTTACCCAGAGCTACATAAAAATGTAATAGGAAGAAAAGTCACAACTGGTTTCTGGGTAGGAACAAAAGTTATAGGAATTCTTTTTTAATAAAATAAGTAATATTTTAATTTAATTTAATTTATACTAATTAATTTTTTTCTTTTGTAATTTTAAACGAATAAAGGTTCTTTTGTGATTATTTTACCATATTTTGCCTGTGTCGTGTAGCTTTGGAAGCGAGATATTTCGCCGTCAACCAAAACTTTCACTAAAACTTTCACCAAAACTGTAACAGGTTTCTTCAGTTTTAAGTTGGTCTGACTGACTGGCTGGTTGGCTATGTATGTACGTATATATCGCACGTACAGGCCGCACCAA
The DNA here is from genome assembly GCA_006491835.1 of Architeuthis dux. NCBI lineage: Eukaryota > Metazoa > Mollusca > Cephalopoda > Oegopsida > Architeuthidae > Architeuthis > Architeuthis dux. The sequence goes on along the minus strand of VCCN01000420.1, from coordinate 15,398,048 downwards.
TAGAGCTAGAGGGCTGAATATTTAAACATTTACTCCTTATTACGTCTACAAAAGATTTTTGTTTTTTTATTGGGGGGTTCAATTTGCAATATGCTATATTGCTTCCTTAGTTTGTGTCCGGCAGCATTCACACTTGCCTTTTTGAAAATTCAGACCTTTTTAGTGATCATTGCCCAGCAAAACTTATTCATAGATCACCCATTCTTCCAATTGTTTAATTGATCACCTCCAACACGGTATGCTGCCAAAAGACGTTGGTCATCTGACGGTTTCTATTCAGTGACAAACCAGACCTGTTTTTTTTAAATTTGAATGAATATAGATTTTTTTTGTGATATATTTATCAACATAAATTGTTTGCTCATTTTTAATCCATAACATTGCAAACAAATATGCAAAGTGTATATAAATGCATATTACGTGATTTTTAGAGAATAGGAAAAATGCTGCAGCTGACATTGAAATGAGTTCTTGATAAAATAAAAAGAACCCACGTTTAGTAATTATGTACATTAGTACAGTGTTGTATCGGCCTCTTGGTCTGCGGGAGGAAGATCCTGAACTTGGAGAAAAAGGAAGACTCGAAACTTGTTTATAAAAATAAGAGGATATATTTTTATTTCATAAGATGCATTGTGTCGTGGCGGAGAATGAAGAGTGGGAGATAGACAATGAGAGCCGACAGACTGTTTCCAACAGGCGAGTTGGCCTTGTGTCCCCCCCCCTCCCCCAGCCTAGGTGTCCTGTGTCTCTCTGCCTTTAGAGGGCGTATCTCTGTTGCTTTTATCGTGTTCGAACGCCCTACGCTGATTTTCTAGCCCACCATCGGCAGTCAGGGCCAATATCCTGCCTACGACCCCTGAACACCCTGTGTGTCCGTTTCCGGTATAACCTTGTTGTCGTCGATATCCTGTTTAACTTTCAACACATGTGGGGATACAATCTGTGACCTCCGCCCACGGCTGCCTAAATATCCAACAACAGTACTTGTATCAGTAGAATTTCACTTTAGGTCCTACACTTGTTTATATATCTTTATGTTTTTGCGAACAAAACATAACATTATTACATGACAACCTTATTATTTCAAAAGTGGTTTCTTTTACAAAGAGCAAGTAATACAATCGATTAGTTAAAGCGAATATCTGTATAGTTAATGTGCCCCCTCGAAGATACAAAGAAACATTGTTTTCTTCTGTTATTTTAATTTACTATTATCACAACGTCGCCTAGGCTCCCTGTCGGTCACTCTACACCATACCGACGTACACCACCACGTTGTGAAAAGATCGAAGGACGAAAGTTCTGGTGCTTTGGTTGAGCGTCTCTGGGAACAGGCGTCGTGGTGACGAAAAGCAAAAAGAAATGAAATTTAAAAAAATAGGATCTGTAAGTAGGAACCACAACACTAGTCAGAATAAAAAACTAAGTGTTTATTTTATATGGTAACCCGTTCTCGGTCCAAACCCGGAGGCAATGTGATAGATTTTCTAGAATCAGTCGATAGGTTAATGGTCGACTCGTGAGACAGAAGGGAAAGGTTTGTAGCGAATGAGATGCAGAACATGGTCTATGCAGGGATACAAGGGTTCAAGCCTGTAGCCAAGAAGTAAGGATATAACTTCTAACTGCAATTTCTGTTTCTTGGTTAAGTTCGTTGAAATCGTTGAAAGTCGTAATCTCGAATTGAAAGTTGTGTATAAAAACAACTGAAATTAAGATGAGGGTAAAACTAGTCAAATTTAATTAAAGTAATGTGTTACAATTATTTCATCCAATAATAATAATAATAATAATAATAATAATAATAATAATAATAACAACAACAACAACTTCGTTTTCGTTTCGAATTTTGAGTAGTGGCCATGACCTCAGTTTCAAATACCTTTGTATTTATGTGTCGTATATGTATCACATAGATAGCACACTCCCATTAATTACTGTGTTAAAATGATAACCCCAATTAAAGGTGATAATTGGTTAAAATTCGTTCATGAAAGTTAAAGGCAGTATAAAGTAATTTATCTTAAAAGCAAAAAAGTCATAACTTTAGTTTCTGGATAGGAAAGTAATACTTTAAATAAAATGACAAACATGGAATAAGTTTGGACGACAGTCAAGCAACATTAAAGCGCTATGCGAGTCACCATTCTGACATACTAAAAAAGACTTTACACTTGTATGAAGCCTATACGGTCGTTTTTCTGGAACGATGCACACCGGTGGACCTAGACATTCGCGAAAACCATTGGAAAGGCAAACTCCGTTCAAGTATAAATAGTATGAGAATGGTACTCCCAGATCGGTCTAAACAGTAAATCTATTTGAATTCCATTGGGCAGTTGACATTGCATCGGACATTACGACTATTGAAGCCTGTTTAATAATTCAATTTGATTGGTTCAATTTGAAACTATGCTTGACCAATCAAAAATAATTTAATAATAATGCTCAGGCCTACAAAACGCTTGCAGGATGTTGAAAATGGCCTAACATGTACATCAGAAGGCATGCACCAATACACAAGACGGAACTACGTTCATAAAAATGTTGAAGTTTTAGAATTTTAATATTAATAATAATCTTTTAAGACACTGTAGTGAAAACACTGTGTTCATGTGTTCGTGTGTTCGTTTACTACTAGAAAGAAATAGGGTACATAGTATATGGGTGAATAGTAGTCAAATGTCAAATTAGCCCGAATAGGTTTTGCGCCAAGTGGGAGTGGTATCATATTCTGGGCCAGAATATGGGTCAAACGGCTGACCGATGTCACAAGAAAGGTAAGGGAGAGAAAGAGAATTTGTTTTAGAGCTGCGTCATCTATTCAATTCCAGAGTCAGTTAGTTCGTACACAGCAGCAACAGGGCCAACATCTGTGCAGTCCACTCCGCACCCGTTAGTGGGAGGTAGAAAAGTGGTAGAAACAAGGTTAGGACTATTATGTTAGTTAGGAGTTCGAACCTAGACAACTAAAAGACATTTCTATTGTAAAGAAACAGAATTTACCACTTTGATTGCTCTGTGAATCCGATCCGCGCCGTGGCCGTTTGTATGTTTCAACAGAAATAAAGAGGTCGCATTTTTCCTTGAAACTACTGGACTTTGTCATATTACTCACTGGCCACGTGGGAGAACTTTTTCCCGCATGGACCAACTGTTTCTTTCCTCCCGTAGATCCTTCACTCCCGTAATTGTCGTTTAAGCCACAGTCGATCGGAACGAAACGTTCATCATCGAAAGGAAATGCACATGCATTTTGGAGACATGCGACCCACGTGTCCTTTGCATATTGACATGTGCAACTGGTTATATTACAACACTCTAACCATAACCCCAACTTCGAACCGCTAACCCTAACCCTAATCATACAAAGAGACAAACACATATATGTACAGGCCCTTCTATATTATATATATTTCTTAGAATATTATTTATTTTATTTTATTGAATATTATGTTGTATTACTATGAATTAAATGTAACTTTATCGTCAATATTAACGTTATTACAACATTACTTATTTCATGTATACTATGATTCTGCTCGTCACGTTCTATGTCTGTTACGCTCCGATTGATCAACTTGTCAAATAATAGCCAATCACGAGAGACAGCATTTTTGAATCCGAAAATTTGAATAGAGCAGCCTCAAGACTGTTAAACGGATTACTTCTTTGTTAGATTACGGAATTATAAGTTTGTAAATAATCTGGGTTCAGTTTAGAAGTAATTCTTTATCCAAATTCATTATTTATTTTTTGCTATAAATTAAGTAAATAAAATTATTTTATTAATAATATCATTGTGTTACTATAAATGATATGAATTAAAATATTACTTACGAGGGAAGTTAGGTAGCAAGACACTGCAGTTGTAACTTTGTCGTAGGCAAAATTATGACTTTCTACTCTTCTGACTTTTTCCCTGGTCACCAGGTTTAATACGGGTCACCCACAAGTATGTTAAAATGAACGTTTTGTAATGTATCGGATACTTTTGGATTCACTGTAGATGTCTTTCTCTATATTAAAAAAATCTGTGTTTTTGATATAAATGTTTTTATTCAAAATATGTTGATTTACAAATAGAGAAACATTTATACAAAGTGAAATTTTAAATTGACATTTCAACGGTGGATTAGACGAGAAAAAATTATTCCTTCATGTTTACTGGAAATATCAGAAACGATTCGTTCATGAATGATGATATTTCATCACTGTAGCTATGATCACCGACCCGACCGAAGATTCAGTAATTAAAAGAGACAATACATTTTGTATTTGGTTGAAGAAGTAATCACGAAAGACGGCAATTCAAGCTAGAAACAGACAATGGATTCCCCATATATGAAAACCTACAAAAGCACGTTTCATTCAAATTTCTACCTTGTTTAGTCCATATCATATAAACATTTAGCTCCGTGGCGCCGGCCATATTGGATTTCCCAATGTGCAGGCATAGTCGGATATCTTTTAGCTAAGTATACAGCATATGTTGGTCCAGCACCCCTCAATACTCCTAGACACACGGTTTGGACATGAATTTACACGTTGCCAAAAATATGAATATGTTGCCGTCCAGAGATGAGTACACCACTACGAAAAATATTTTTGGCAACAGAGTTTCAATGCTGTAGAGTTTGGTCATTAATAATACCTTATAATATCCGTTTTGATTGTGTAATATTCCACTAGAAATAATGAAATCCTGCTATGTTTGGTTTAGAAGAAAATTACATTCCTCTAAAATAATGGTAAGTGTGTATTTATTTATGGGCGATACTGTATATTCATATGTAATTGTTTTTCTTACTTTATGTCATTGAAAATGTGCAAATTCACCCGTTGTTTAACTGAAAATAAGTAGATTTCAAATTATCACCGTATTGGACATAAAAGCAAAGTTTTAAGGGAATAATTGACATGTTCTATACTCTTTAGACATGATCATAACACTTATTACCCAGGACTAACAATTTGTGACACAGTGTAATTCGCTTTTGGGTATTGAGATGAAACCTGGACGGATGTAATTGAATTACGTGTCAAAGATTTGAGAAGAGAAATAAAATTGATTCCCTGCTGAATTTCTAAGTAGCAGATTCTAAATAGGAAATATTTAAAATGACATAACTGTAATTGAAACACTTAAAAAGCTGAACGAAATGGAAAGTTTAATTACTGAAAAGTAAAAAATGATAATTGAAAGAGACAGTTCTGGTTAGTCACCGTTACGTGACCAACAAATCTTTTTTAAAAAACACTCTCCCCCCACCACCACTTTTAACCTCCAATAAAGAATTGACCTTCTCAAAGATAAGATCTATTTCCAACCCCGACTTTTGTAGTCTCACATTTCCATACCAAAGCCTGTATCATTTCAGCTTTATAGCACCTTTTGAAAATGACTGGTAACGGCCGAAACGCGTCAAGGAAATACATATTATTTTCTAAAAAGTCCCTATCCACACTGTTTCCTGATCTTTTACCGTAATGTCGGATACTCCTTATCCAATTGTACACCACT
>VCCN01000420.1:15351334-15363516 GCA_006491835.1 Architeuthis dux | reverse complement strand
TTTTAAGTTATTTGATTATGTTGGTACTAAAGCTACTTAATCTGGCAAACCTGCTACTGATGGCATTGATCATTAATGTCTCAACTCTTTTATGACATTTCGGCATCTCCTTTGATTACCAATGTTAAGCCCGGTCACTCATCTAGGTACTAACCAGGCTCGATGTTACTTAGCTTCGGTGATCGTACGAGAACGTTTGTGTCCAACGCGATTCGGCCATAGCATTCGAACTGTTGTAAGTCCTGATGCCTGTGAACATTAATGTCGTCACCTAGGCCCTTAATGATAGTTCCGCTGTTAATCTCATGTCCATAGAAACAATATTTGGGAGAGACCCCATCTGAGCCAAATGTGATGCTAAAACCCGGCTTTAGGGCAATAATAACCATCTCAAGCACAATCAATGATAAAAACAGCCGGGCAACGCAGCGTTAAAAGCAAGTATTTTATGTCTGATCATTCATTCATTTCATGTCGCTCGCAGCTAGGCCAGTTAAAGGGTTGGTGGCGGAGGGGTGCTATGGCGGGCGTTATTTAGCGTAGTGCAGAGATCGGTCTCTTCCTTCAGCACGAATAACAGGATCACCTTGGGAGGCTCTCTACATGATCCTCACCTCACCTGGTATTCCCTAGCGGTCACCCATTTAGGTACTGGCCAGGCTTGACGTTGCTTAACTCTAGTGATGTTACGGCCAAATCACGTTGGATACAACATCCAACGCGATTTGGCCGTAGCATAATTCCTACTAATTATTCAACTTAGATCATCATTATAATCGTCATTTCCTCGTATATTACGCATATAACCCGTTTTCATCGGAGATTGTGCTGAGCCATTTTCCCAAGTGGGGATCGTCTCTCTGCCTTGAAAATCAGCATTTGAAATCGTAAACCTTACATCGACTTGACCGCCGACCTGAAAGGAAACACGTAACTATTTCACTCCCAGGGCCTGCTTCGTGGCCCAAACAAATGCGTATTCCCAACGGTTCCTGTAGCCGGTGTAGAACGCCGAGTAAAGGCCAGGATTTAAAATACTGATTTTCAAGGCAAGCAGTCTCACCTCACTAGTGAGATTGACGCTACTCAGTCTCCCTACCATTCACACGTCTGTGCATCAGACTAGGTTGAAAATATCAATACGAACTCTTGAAGTCTGAATCCTTTGAAACAGAATTCAAATAAGCCACAAGAAAAATGATAAATAGGATTGTCATATGTTTGACATAGAGAATCAACGGCACACTGTTCAAAACCGGTTTATGACATTATGGTGATAATTATTGTTTACCTCTGTCAACGAAGAGGTATATGTATTTTGTCGCGTCTATTCGGTTGTTGGTTATTGGTGTGTTCGTCTGTCCACGGGATATCTCCAAAAGTACTGAATGGATTTCAGTGAAAGTTTGTGGAAGAGTGGGCAATGGGGTAGGAAAGAGGTGGTGACATTTGAAGGCGTATCTATTCTTTTGGATTCAGCGATATTTTTCAGTTTCTTTTCCATACATGTATGTATACGCTCATTTCAATGGAATTCTGTATAGGGGTGGACAATAGGCTACGGGAGAAGTGATTACATTTTGTGAACGGATCCATGCACAATTACTTCCCCCAAGTCGTAGTTATATGTCCAAACCACATACTATCTCCAAAAGTTCTCAATGTATTTCTATGGAATTTTGTGGAATAATTGTGTATAATTATCGAAGAAACGATTCCATTTTGGAGCGGATCCTTGCAGAATTATCTCCCCATCGTCGTACTTATATGTCCAAACCACATAATATCGCCAATTCTTTTTTACCCTGTCCGCAGGATATCTCCAAGTGTTATCAATGAATTGCAATCAGATTTGCTGGAGAGATGGACAATAGACCACGGAAGAACTGATTAAATCTTGGAGCGGAGCCATACACAAATACGTTCATGCCTCTCCTAGGGGCATTAGTGCGAAGTGAACATAAACAGCCTCGACTTGGGTTTGAACTCGGGTAGCCGATTCCTATAATCAGTATACACAAAATCTACCAAGTTAGTTGTTTACTTTAGATTCCATTAGCATATCTTAAACTGCAGCCCCACAATTAATTACATGTATGTTTCACAACATACACATTTCTTTGACAACAACAATTGGGCAATTAAAATGCGACATCTGGTCAATCTTGCTGCATGTTTCCAGAACTCCATAGAAACGTAGAAGCAATAGAAATGTAGTTTCTCGGGAGAATGCTGAAAATATCATATGGCGATAAGATAACAAATGAGGCAGTCCTCCAACGCAACCACACAAAAAGTTCATTGTTGGGAACATTAAATGAGAGAAAGCTTAGATTCCTGGGTCATGTCATCAGAAAGGGAGAAATACAACCCCTTGTATTAGAAGTTCTTAGGCCTGGGAAGCGTGGGAGAGGGAGACAAAGAAGAAAATAGATGGACGATGTGGAAGAAATAACAAAATTAAGTGTACAAGACATCATTGACGCTACGAGGGATCGTTTGATGTGTATAGCCAAGCATTCAATGCACAAGACACAAGAAGAAGAAGAAGAAGAAGAAGAAGAAGAAGAAGAAGAAGAAGAAGAAGAAGAAGAAGGTTTCACAATCCAGATATAAATGCCTAATCAGATGAGCTGAAGTTCTTACCTAAAGCTTGGGAACTATTTAATTTACAATGATTGCATCAATTGAAAAATGAGGATGTAAATGTGCGTTCGTTCTTTCCTGGTGAATTTGCAGAACGGAGCCATAATCAAAAAGTTCTCAAAGGAAACGCCACGACCATCACCTGGATTATATTGAAACATGTAACAAATGTTAAGAATAGATGTTCAGGCAAGAAAAGGAGATGAAAAACAAAACTTGATTCCTTCACAAAACTGTTTCGCGTTTTGATCACAGATTATTAAGATACTAGCATAAAATCCGACAAAAATGACGGGCCCCGCCATTAAAATTAGATATTAAATCAATAAATATTAAATTAATGAAATTAAATATCAAATTAATAAATATTTTGTAATTATGACCCATTGTATGCTTTCAATCATCCATCCGTAATCTTTTAGGGGGTGCACCCGCTGCTTCTAAGTCAGTTTGCCTTGGCTCTGCTGCTTTTGAATATGATCTTCCCTCGTCCGCATGACCGACAGACAACGCAACAAAATTGATGACAACGGCTTTTATACAATAAAATGTAAAGGCTTTTGTCAAACTCGAGTACAAAGTTTTCCTACCGTAACAAGAACAACAAGAACAATCCTCGTCGAATTCGGGGTGTAAACCGATATGCAAAATTCACATTCCCCTACTGTGATTTGAACTGACGTCCAGTTGATTGTCAGTGGGCCGTCTTACTGAATGAGCTAAACTGACAAGTCTTAGATATTAATGAAAGATTATCATACAGATACGCACGTGCTTATTCCATTCTAATAAATAAATACATTTATACCAAAGAATATGTAATTTTATAATTCTTTAGTTATTATATATACAATAGAACAATTGCAGTAATCATCTTCAGTCGGAATAGAAGTTGGAGTGGAGTTTAACCCTGCAGCAACCGGTCCTGTTAAGAATACATGTTCAGGCAAGAAAGGAGATACAAATCGTTTGATGTATTAATCAATGGTTATTAAAATACTTATTATTTGTCGATATTGATAATGCATTTTCTTTGATACTCAGAACAAAACCAAATGTTTTTAAAACATCCGATAACTTTGATCTTATTAAATGTACGTTTACTTTAAAAGATGTATGATACCTTCAACTGGGCGAATAATGGATCGTTATAAAATTGGGCTTGGCAGCTGAAACAAATATATGAGTATATTTATTGATTATATTGCGACCAGTGGTTCATTTCGGAAGCATTTAGTATTGCTGATAGGATTTAAATGCGCGTTCCTTCTTTCTTGGTGAATTTGCTGAACCGAGCCATAATCAAATAATTGGATGCATTTTCTTGAGAATTGATCCAAAGGGGCACAAAGGAAACGCCACAAACATCACCTGTAGCCTCTGGATAATATTGAAACTTTTAACAAATATTAAGAATAGTTTTGCAGGAAAGTAAAAGAGATGAAAAACAAAAATTAATTCCTTCACATAATTGATCACACATTATTATGACGGGTCCTGGCATTGAATATTAAATATCAAATAATTAAAATTAGATATTAAATCAATAAATATTACATTAATGAAATTAAATATCAAATTAATAAATATTTTGTAATTATAGCCCATTGTATGCTTTCAATCAATCAGTAATTTGTTTCACCAAGTCAAAGTGATTGACGCGGCAGCCAAACATGTTTTGGTTGTGATTAAATGGACCGTAGTTAAATGGAAGAAGGAGAGTGGGAGAGAGATTTTGAATGTGGAGAAAGAGAAAGTTAAACAATGAATAGGATTAGGAAGTCGCTCAATTTCGTTTTTGCCCGTAAGCGAGTTAACCCGTCGGGCAGTGTAATAAAACCGATTCTTCATTTACTAAAATGTTTGTCGTCGTGTTATTAACAACAGCACATGCATGCGAGATGACATTCTCTCTACAGGATCGCTATTGTAGCATAATGGCCATCTGTACTTCTTCTGGTCGCCGAGAGAGAAAGAGATGTTGAGAGTGAGAGAGAGAAAGAGATATGATTCAGAGAAAGAGAGACGATCGTTTCTTCCGGGGCTGCGGGCTGCGATGATGATGATGTTGTCGATGAAGATGACTTTGATGATGACTCTCTGTCCGGGTCTGCTGACGGGAGCTGATCTCTCTGTGGAGGCAAATTCATTTCGGAGGAAAATCTCTCCCACGTGTGTGGAGAGAAAAAGACGACAAAATTCAACGGTCTTTAATTTGAAATCTGGGGTTTTATTTCCGCATATGCAGGTTAATTTCGTTAATTACACACATGTATATATGTACATACACATACACACATTTATATATGTACATACACATACATACACACATTTATATGTGTACATACACATACATACAGACATTTATATATGTACATACACGTACATACACACATTTATATATGTACATACACGTACATACACACATTTATATATGTACATACACATACATACGCACATTTACATATGTACATACACAGACATACACACGTTTATAAACAGTAAGATTAATAAGCCGACAAACACAGATCAAAACATACAAACACGGGAGCGCCAAACAGCCAACGCATAACAACTAAATACATAAAACACATAGTTAATCTGGCACTCTAAATCGTCACTAAAATATCCGAGAGCTGTAAAAACCTAGTCATCACAGAGAGGAAATAATAACACGTGCCTGTTTGTGAAGCTGGGCAACTTCTGAAAATGCTGTATGATCTCGGATCAAACAAGCATGTTTATAATGCACAGCAATGCGTCGACTTGTGTCCACTTACGTCCCGGTTACGTTATGGTATTCTGGGGTGGAGTGAAAGATTTAAACGAAAAACGTGTAAAATACTGACAAAAAAATGTAATATCCTGATAAATATGTCAAAATTGAGATAAACATTAATTCTGGGTGGTCGCCACCTCTTCTGTCTTGGCCACCGTGGTTTCAATTTACAATGTAAGGTCATGCTAATTGGTCCCTTTGTATGTGTCTGACCGTTTGAGAGAAAGGACAGTCTTGCATATCATTTTAGTTGGGTTCCAGATTTTTGCAGAATTACCCAAAGAAGAGGCTACAAAAAGCAATATACCAAAGAGAAGTTTAGCGCTTTCTCGTTACTCACCACCAAACCAAAATTTCCATTGCCAGTGTGAATAGATATGTTAAATTTGATTCGTTAGCGCCATCTTCTTACCCTTGGGTTAGGAGTTAGACTTAGATGTAGAGTTTTAGGTTTTGTTTCGGGGACAAACGATAAAGACCCAGATGTTTGGTGAGTTTTTGGCGAGAAAAAAGCAATTTAATTTTGTTTTGTTTTGGGGGTGGGGTCAGACTAAAAATTATCGGCGTTAGGTTTTGGTGGGTACTAACGAACAAAAAACATGTATTCTTTTATTAATAGATAAGTTTCAACCAAATTAACGCAAACAATTAACATTGCAGCGATTGAAGCGGTAAATGTATTTATTTGATTATTCATATTCATCGATTCAGTTTTATTGCTATTGTTTTTAATTTGCTCGCCTTATTTCTTTTAATTTGCTCGCCTTATTTCTTTTAATTTGCTCGCCTTATTTCTTTTAATTTGCTGGCTTTATTTTTAATTTGCTTACTGTATCTTTTAGTTTGCACACTGTATTTTTTTAATTCTTAGCCTCAGTCTTTAATTTTCTTGCAGTGTTTTTTTTTAATTTGCTTACTGTATTCTTTAATTTGTTCGCTGTATTAATTGCTAGCCTCAGTCTTTAATGTTCCTGCAGGAGTTTTTAATTTGATTGTAGTCTTTAATTTACATGTCATAGTTTTTTATTTGCTTACTCATTTTTTTAAATGTGCTTGCTCTAATGTTTAACTTGCTGAACATATCTAGATACTATTTCATCAGCTTGTTTTTTCTTGTGCCAACTCCCCGATGGCGTCAATGGAGAATGTTCTTTTCTTACGCCAACCTTCTGATGGCGTCTATCTAGATAAGGGGTCCCGAACCTTCATGAGTACCATTTACTTTCCATGTCAAATTCATATTTGGATTTAATAATAAATATCATACATAATAATATTTAATTCCTATTTAAGATAATGTACAACACAAATGAATGCGAAACAGCAAGTCTTTAGGAATTGTTTATAGTATTTATGTACTTAAACATTATTTTTTAAATTATGGAAAAAGAACATTATTTTTAAAATTATGGAAAAAAAACATTATTGTTTAAATTATGGAAAAAAAAAATCAAGGCAACTTTATAGTTTGACTTGGTAATGAAAATAATGCCCGACATAACATGAAGTTCCTACGTCAAATACACAAAACAAAAATAATTCAAATAAACAAAACAAAACTGATAAACCCGAAAGAAAATGAATACAATTTGTAGGTGAAATAATGCATGAAAATCTCAAAAGTATAAAAGTTCCAGACAGAAAACTAATTTTGATGTTTTTGAACATACCTCACATCAACACAATTTTAAATTAAAGAAGTTATACAATTTTAAATTACATGTACAATGTAGACAAACAATCGGATCGGCCATAACTCACCATTTTCTAATTCCAGGGATTTCCCCAAAATTCTAACTAAATTTCAGGAAATCGGTCAGGAATTAAAAGGTTAAACCAATTGGAACCAAACGCATGTTTCTTTTTAACCAAAACATGTTTCTTTTTAAATTATAAGCGTAAACAAACAATCGGATCGCACATAACTCAATAAACCAAAGTCTTCATAACTCCCCCAACATTCATACACATTTGCATTGAAAATTCTTTAAAATTAAAGGAATTATCCAATTTTAAATTACATATACGATGTCAACAAACAATCGGATCGGCCATAACTCACCATTTCTATTTCCGATGGTTTCCCTATCATTGTAACTAGATTTCAGCAACATTGAATATTTTAAACCAATTGGAACCAAACACATGTTTTTTGGAACCGAGAACATGTTCTTTCCTGAATTGAAAGTTTTAAAACAAGAAGATGTTACCAACTTTTAAAACATGGGCGACCCTATTTTGAAATCGGTAGCGAAACATAATTACCATCGCAAGTTTTCAAACTTCCGCCGGAGACGAAAAAGTAATGATAAACTAGTATAAATAATTATAATTGTTTTTATTCTTATAGAAATGTATTTGGTAATCTCACGGCAAATTTATAGTTGGAATCTCATATAAGATAATCATACCGTACAAATATGCCATGTTTTCCTATATATAATTTGCATATTTATATTCCTATGCAACACAACTTCCTACAACTCTCACAGTCAATGTAAGTTTTCGCATTGTACTTCATTGACCAATGCCTCATAGAAGAGTAGCATTATATCGCTGTTCGTAACAATCATCAAGATGCTGTGATAAAATCCATGATAGTACATATTGAAATCTTTTTTCGAATTGCTCCTGAAGCAATTGCATATGGATTATAAATGGTACGGGTTAAAGTCACTGCCACCTATCATTTTCTTCATATTTGGGAAATATGCCTCCATCTTCAAGTGAGAAATCCATAAAACAAGTTTTGCTTTAAATGACTTCATAGAGCCTATCATTCTAGTTATATGTTTGTCGCTTCCCTAAAGCTTCAAGTTTAAAGAATCTAATTTGTCCGTGGTGTGTTTGAGAAAGCCAAATCCACCAACCACCAAGAGTCGCATAGTTGATCAAAGTTTGATTTCTGGATTGGAGAATTGTGTTATCTCTTCAATTAAGCTTACAAATATTGTCAGAACATTTCCTTTACTGAGCCATCGTACTTCTGTATGTAAGATAATGTCAGATTGTTTATTTACAGTATCCTATAGTAAGGCATTGAAAAGACGCTGCTCTGATAGAGTTTATTATTTTAATAACTACATACATTATGTTGTGCAAACGGAAGCACTTTACCACACAAAAATTCTTGGTGGATAATACAATGGTACGATATAAAGTTTAGAAAGGTTGCTGGTGTCCCATCAATGGTGATCGCAGATAGCTTGTGGACTTTTCATATGTTTTGAATATGCTATAGATTTCTTCACCTGTTGTTCGCCCTTTCATGGGCAATATTTTCAGTAGCTCTCCATTTGTAGTGGTCACTAAATACCATGCTCACCATAACTGCCAACTCTTCTGTATCTGATATGTATTTTCACTCATCAAAGTGTAGTGAGAAACAGTCATCTATTTCCAAGTCACTCTTTGGCTGAAGTTGCATGTCAGTTGTATGTATTCTTCTTGTAATGTTGTTATCCGATAACTGTAGCTCTTTTATTGCTGACATAATCTCATTCTTGTTGGAAGATCCATCAAATAAGCACCGACCAGAAATGCTTGTTGTAATTTCTTTTTAAAAGCTAAAAAGCGAATCCTTTTTTTTACCTTTTTGTGGTTGGGAGTAAAATAGTTTTCCATTGATTTTCGGCTGACTTTTTAGACAATGGCCCTTTTTGATACAATTTAGACGTTTTAATGGTACCGTGGTAAATACCAAGGTTGACTATAGAGCTATCTTTCTGTGAATTTTGGTGACTCGGACTCTTACTTAATGAGTTTTAGTTAAACGAACAGGTAGAGCTGGTTGCAAAACATATCTGGATACTATTTTATCGAGATTTTTTTTTTTTTTACGCCCAAACTCCGATGGCGTTTATCGGGATTTTGATTAAATGACGGTTGGGTTTTACCCTTTTTTCTATTTTTTAAAACTTTAAATAATTATATTTTAAGGACTTTACAAACTGTAACTTCAAGGTTGTTTTTATTATGGTTATAGGCCATTTATTGCCGGTGAACCTGGAGACCCGTTTTCTAGGCAGGACCTCCTCAGTAAACTTACATGTTAGAGTCAGAGGTCGCCCCGACTCCTGAGGTAAAAGTCAATGGGGACTCAGCTATTTTAATTGTAAGGTAAACAATGTGAGTTATTCTTGGTGTCTCTTGGACTCTTACTAAGTGTTAAGCCAAAGCACAAGTGGGGGTCATTATGTAAATGCGATTAATATCAATTAATCAAGAAAGAGCATGCAGTAAGATATGAAAAGTTACCTCCCATACACCAAGCATTTTAAACGCATTGCTGCCGCCTTTCGCCTGCACTTTAAACAGTGTTGCTGTTTTCATCCTTATTGTATGTTCCGTCATATTTAAGGACATAGTGCATACAAAAATAAAACACTATACATTGAAATGTCTATAGTTTCTAATAACGAACACTTAGGATTTTCCTTCTCTATGGCGTCTTTCTCTTTCCTCACTGATTGTGGAAATAACTTATTGTATTTAATACTACTAATTTATTATTTTGCCTCTGTTAGTGTTATACATTGACAGTCAGTATTTAACTTAAATAACTGTTTATTCATTTATTGTGTAACGATTGCATACGTTTGTAAATCTTCTGCCCATGTTTTATGGTTTTGTCGTCAGTTGACACATTTTAACCGCTTCTATTCTAAATGTATTTAAATACAGTTGTCATTGATATACAAATATTCATGACTGTCTATATTACTATTTTGGATAGACTGATCATATGTAACGATGGAAACTCATTTGGGTCAATCAGGTCAGTTGTAACACAGTTGTATCACAATCAGTCTGGTCCAATCGGTAGGGTTGGTCAGTGTGGTTGATAAGGTCTTGTCAGTTGGGTCACGTCAATCAATTGGGTGCGGTTGGACGGTCTGGTTTGGGGCTTTCTTTACAACGACAGTCGCTTTTATTGTTTTAACTATCTTCAGGTAAGCTGTTGATAGATTAGTCATCAATTAAACGTGTTTGAATCTCGTATAATACGAATACTGTTGTAGTACTCGCTATAACCACGCAAATATCGGAGAGAAATTGACACATGACGAAAAAAAACGAAATAGTTGTATTTTATATTTTATTGTCAAAACCTTCTTGTCAGATCTGGGGTTTCCTTAAAATCTCACTGGCAGCCGTGGTTCAGACGAATTTGGTTTTGTTATTTATTTGATGACTAGTTAATACCCGTGAAAAACATTGAAATTCTATGAAACTATTTTCAAAGAAAAAATAATTAAGATTTGGTTCAGTTGAAAAACCCATGGTTTCAAACGGTGGGTAGGAGATACTTTTATCAGCAAATCTTTACCCATGATTAACAGTCAAATGTTACGGACAGCAAACCAAGAAGATCACGTTGTTCATTATATAAGTACTAGTTAATCCCCATGAAATATTCACGAATATATATTAATTTCTATGAAACTATTTTCTAAGAAAGAATAATAGCAAATGCGTTTCAGTTGAAGAGTCCATAGTTTCAAATGGTCAGAAGGAAGTACTTTTATTGGCATATGTTTGTACCCCAGAGTGAGAGAGTCAAGTGTTACGGACAGCAAAACAAGAAGATCACACTGTTCATTATATAAGTATAGTAACTTCGCATGAATTGGTATCAGGCCATCTATACTGGGAGATCAGATGAGAATCGAACCCACTAACAACGGCCAGCAAGATTACTTGCTGATCATTGTTATACGACGACTGTCCTGATCTGATTTTCTGTCATATGATCTACTCGTTAATACCAGTTGAAAATAATTCACGGATAAATCTGAAATGAGATCTTTGTTATAGAAAGAAATACTGAATTCGTTTACTGGGAATAGTGCGTAGTTTTAAACAGTGGGCAGGAAGTATTGTTTTAGCAAAACATTAACCTCCACCCTCCAGCCAGTGGAATAGTGTTACGACCCACAAACCAAGGAATTCACACTGTTCATGATTAGGTTAGATTTATTTATTTATTGATTGTGCTCGAAGCTCTTGTTCATTATTAGGTTAGATATAGTAACTTCGCATGAATTGGTATCAGACCATCTTTACTTGGTGATCCGATGAGAACCCACTAACAACGGCCAGCAATATTAACTTGCTCGTCATTGCTATACGACTGTCCTGGTGTGTTGTTTTTTTTTCATATGATCTATTAATCTCATATTCCCAGTTGAAAGAAATTCACGGATATATTTGGATTAAGATGTTTTTTTTTATAGAAAGAAATACTGAATTCGTTTACTGGGAATATAACGTAGTTCGAAACAGTGGGCAGGAAGTATTTTTCAGCAAAGCTTTACACCCCCTCCCCCTCTCCAGCCAGTAGAATAGTTCAGTGATACGACCCACAAACCAAGAAAATCACACTGTTCATGATTAGGTTAGATTTATTTATGTATTTATTGTGCTCGAAGATCGTTTTACGCAGTCAAAGGATCTGAAAGGAAATTAAAAGATGGCGGTCATAGATTCAGGTAAAATGTTTCTGTGATTACATTAATTTAGTTTCCAGTGTTGTCTTCTATGGTAACATTGTTAACAATGTAACTTCAGTTTAAGAATATATAATTAGTATCATTACATTTATCACTTTTCATATCGCACATTTTCACTAAAAAGTTTGAGAGCAGAAGAAATCTATTAGTGTCGTCATAGAGAGAAAATAATAAAAAGAGGTACAGGTCTGATTAGTCCCTCACTAGAAACCGTCAGGTGACCAACGTCTTTTGGCAGCATGCCG
>VCCN01000420.1:15222067-15241813 GCA_006491835.1 Architeuthis dux | reverse complement strand
AGAGAGATATAGATATAGATATAGATATAGATATATATATAGGGTAGGAGGGCCAAGTTGACCTGTGCCTCATACCTCCATTAGGCTTAATCCGGCCCTGACTATAATTCGTGCTTTTACTGAATTTGAGATCACTAAACCTAAATGGGATTTATAGAGATGGTATATTATCATCGGAGGATCTTTGGACAAATGTCAAATGGGTCATATTTACTGTTTTTTTGTTGTTTATATAATCTTTCATCTTACTATTCAAAAGCCGTCCGTACCAGGGGTTATTGAACTATAGACTGGTGTTAGTTCACGGCACCGAAAAGGGTACATATAGAATAGCCATATGCAGACGTAGTTGCATCGGCACCAAAAATGGTACATCTAGCATAGCCATATATATACCCCGACATCAAAAATGATACATGTAGCATAACACCTAGAACATCACAGCTGAACCATAGGACAGCTAAGGATAATTTAGGAGAAACGAATTACAATCAGACTAGGAACGCATTGACGACACTTCCGGGTGATTAGATATTAAGAAATCGTGGGGAGGGGCCACGAGAGCCACCTGTTACGCAATGGACTGCAGAACCGTGGAGAGAAAATTGGTGTCATTTTTCAATATGAAAAAACGAAATCCGTGGCTATAATAATAAACATATTGTTTATTGTTCTTTCTTCAGATGAATTGGTAATCCTGCAACGTTCAAGGACATGAGACAGATTGCAGCTAATTATAAACTTTTAAAATAAAGGCCAGATAGGATTGGAAAATGAAATATCTAAAGAATTCGTAGTAGTTCAAATCAACCATTTCCATTCCTACTCCCCAAGCTGCCATTCTTTTGGTTTTCGAGCCCTCCCTCGCAAAGGCTGGTCGATCTACTCTGACTAACCCCTCAGCAGGGCTGTCAAGACTAACTCTTCTAAACTCCCAGATCGGGTCTATTTATTGGGCGACGCTTACATATCAGATTACACTTATCGCCTACATACGTATATACACACATATAATGCGCAGAACACGCCACCTCGCCGGAACATACACACGCGTGAGCGACAAATGTGGTCTTCCTTGCCTAATGTCTTTGCTGAATGCCTTCATTAATTATAGATAAGCTAGCCAAACCTCTGACCATTAAAATCCTAGCCAAACCTCTGACCATTAAAATCCTAGCCAAACCTCTGGCCATTAAAATCCTAGCCAAACCTTTGCCCATACGTACACTGTCCATACGTACACAGAAAAACGTTGTTTATGGTACCATGTGCCATCACGCCTATATTCTTATACGACATCTTCTTATATAAAACAACTGGCTCTGTTTTCCACTGTGTCCCCCTTAATCATGTGTGCAGCACAACCAAGTTGGCACACATTTGGCATGAATACTCAATGGACCTAGATGAATGTTTTAAAGTAAAATGTTTTGAGAAAAACTTTTTAAGTGTTTTAGAGAGTTTTTTAAAATTATTTACAATGTAACTGTAATGCTAAACTTTCCGTTCAATATACACATATACCTATACATACTAGCTGGAAACTGCTCGACAGGCCGGGTTTCAGTCGGTTTCATATGTAACAACCTAATAGAGCGTTTCATACTTGTCTCTAAAGAAATTGATTAATGGAAAAGGAATTGGTGAGTGGCAGAGTTGCTAGATAGTTGGAAACGTTTCTGGCCATTCAAAAAATGGACAAAATAGGCCAAATGACAAAATTGCTTATAAAAGCAATGCTTTTATTAGATGAAGTTTTGTAAATCAACATTATTATTTTCTTTAATATTACTTAATTTTTCAGTTGCTTTTCATAATCGCAACTTTAATACTCAGGCACTCACCGCAAAGTTGCGATAAAAAAAGCAATTCAAAAATTAAGATGATGGTAAATAGTAAAAAAGATTTATGATAATGATTGTTTATAAAACCTTGCAAAACTGAAATACACAAAAAAGTAAGAATGTATTAAAAATACTACTACAACAACGTCAAAATGGCCAAAATTCTGAATATAGCCAAACGAAAGGGTACATGGCCAAATGCTTTTCAAAAAGGCCATATTTGTCAGATTTAGCTGTAAAATGGCCAACATGGCAACAATGATGAGTGGGGGTTAGGGTAGGTGTGTATTGGAAAACGATTATAGCTTATAGGTATTAGGATCTTATTTCAACTTGTCGCGTGTAATTAATTTCGAGTAAGTGCCAAATCTGCGTCATGTCTGTATGTTCTTCTTTCTTTGATAGATTGTTTTTAATTTTAGTTTCTCTCTTGGTCGACATTCAGGCCATATGACAAGGAGGGGGTGCAGGATCAAAGGGGATAAATAAAAATCATTATGACGTATAAAAATAGTCGGTCAACAAAAGTTAAGAAAATAAAAGCCATTATAAATCAGGGTTGACATTTTGGCCATATTATGGCCAAATTTGACAAATCTGGCCTTTTTTCGAAGCATGAACATTTTGGTTTGGCCATATTTAAATTTTGGGCCATTTTAACTTTGTTGTAATATTATTTTTGGTGTGTACCTCAATATTGCAATGTTTTATAAACAATCATTATTATTGTATTCTTATTCATTTTATTAGATGAAGTATTGTAAAAAATGTTGCTACTATTTATCTTCATCTTAATTGTTGTTGCGTTTTATCACAACTAAACTCAGGCTGGTTTCCCTTCAGCAGTGAGTAAATAAATTAACGGCGCGGATCGGAATAAAGAATAAGTTCCAGGTGAGAATCGAACTGACGACCCTCTATGTCGGAGGGTGGCTGGCTTAACGCGCGAACGTTCTTCTACTTATTGTTTTTTCTACTATTCACCTTCATCTTAATTTTTCAGTGGCTTTTTATAAACGCTGACTCTGACCGTCACGGTAAATTTGCGATAGAAAAGCAACTGAGAAATTAATGTAAATAAGTAGAATTGATTTATTTTAATTTATACTAATGATTTACAATACTTGATCTAATAAAAATAAATAAACAATTTATAAAGGATGTTGGCATTTGGCCATTTTTGCGTGTTTTTTTATCCAAAATGTCTCCAACTATGAGGCAACCGTGATGCATTGTTTTAATTTGAGATTCTTCTTCTTATTATTATTATCTCGATTGTAGATCAGGCCATGAGACAGGGGCGGATTCAGAGGGGATGAATAAAAATCATCATGATGTATAAAAATAGTTGGTCAACAAAAATTAAGAAAAGAACAGGTCTGTCACTCAATAGAAACCGTCACGTAACTAATATCTCTTGGGAGCATGTCGTGTTGGGGGTGATCAACTAAATAATTGGAAAACGGTCAATAAATAGCTTCTCCTGCCTTTTGTTGGGTCACTAGTTTTTAAAACGCATGTATATATAAATTAATTAGAGATATCCGTAGTATTAGAAACTTACTTTTCAACAATGAAACTGAGCAGATGGTTCATTCTATTATTACTAGTAGATTAGACTACTGTGATTCACTTTTCTTTGGCTTGAATAAATCACAAATTAACAAACTACAAAAAGATCAAAATGCTGCTGCTCGGTTAGTTTTGAAACGTAGGAAATGCGAGTCAATTAGGACCGGCATTATCAGTCTACATTGGGTTAGGATAGAAGGAAGAGTCGTGTTCAAAATTTTAATTACAGTATTCAAATGTCTGCATGATATGTGCCCTTATGAACTCCGTGCTCTTATTAACATCCGATATTTAGATGGTTTGATTTTATAACTTGTCTTTATGAATATGACTCATGGGCACAGGAGTTTCAGCTATATAGCACCTAGACTTTGGAATCAATTACCCTAAGATATCCGTCATGTTCTACACCTTTCTCAGGTCCCGGGCCAAGCTTCTTTTTTTTCCAGCTTTTCATTCTCTTTCGCATTGACTCCTTGGTCCGCAGGTACAGCCACGTCTATGATTTGGCAGGTTCTTTTTTTTCTTGTCCATAATTACCGGATCCGGTGCTTGGATAGAGTGGTCGCTCTGGATGTCCCAAAGTAAGTTATGGCTTCTACTTTACAGGACAGTCTCTGGTTTGGGCTGATACCATTCATAGTTACCAGTGTATGGCTGTTGCTACCCTGCTGTGTCTATTCGTGTACTCCTTATGGGCTAGTTTGCTATAGACCACTTTTAATTGACAAGAAACAATTCAGCTCTAAAACAGTTATTAATCAT
Organism: Architeuthis dux; assembly: GCA_006491835.1. Classification (NCBI taxonomy): domain Eukaryota; kingdom Metazoa; phylum Mollusca; class Cephalopoda; order Oegopsida; family Architeuthidae; genus Architeuthis; species Architeuthis dux. Next base: position 15,237,632 of record VCCN01000420.1, on the reverse strand, counting down.
CGCTACTCACAACACTGGCGTTTGGGTTTAGGTATTCATGTGTTCAGACATTTATATGTATCTATGTATCCAGACTTCGCCCAACCCTAACTGTTCATAGTAGAAATATGACATTGTGTACACACACTCCCATAAAAAATAGTGAAAAGATTTTTTTGTTTTTTGAACAAAATAGGGTTTTAGAGGGGGGTTCAATTTGATCTATCTATGTATCCGGCCTTTGCCTAGTCCTAATCGTTCATATAGTCCAGGAGTAGTATGTCCAAACATTAAAATTAATTTAAACAAGCTGATTTCTACAGGTTAGTTGCAACATGACACCAGAAACACTATACTAAAAAAATCCCCTGAATCCCAATGGAGCTTCCCGAGAAATGATGGCCGCCGTATTTAGACAAAATATTGAAATAATCATAACATAGCCTGATATGAATATTGTTTGGGAGTCTATTTCTAGGTTTTAGAGGTAGAATTGATTAAACCTCACGCTGATATTTTTGCAGGCTAGGGTCACAAATTCAACATAGCTCCCAAGATGGCTGCCGTATCTGGTAGCCCAATAACTTTAGCATAAATACTATAGTCAGATTTAAGAGTAATCCTAACATGCTGATTTTTGTTAGTAAATGTCAGCTATTGGTTTATAGAATAACATACTAAAAATCCTCTAAAATCCCAGTGGGGTTTTATGGGATATTTACCAAAACGTTAAGGTTTGATGATCGTAGTGCGCGCGATAAATTGGAGCATCGTGACTGCAGCAACCAAGTTTGTATGGTATGTTTCAGGAAATCAACTCAAATTAAAGTGTATTCAATTCAAATCAAAGTATATTGCATTCAGACTGATAGTTTAGGTCCTAGACTCCTTTGTATATCATATTGCGAAAACAACTCCTAGACTCTATGAGTTGTTCCCGCAATATGATATACAAATGCGTGTATGTTCTAGCACAACCAGGGTACACTGGTGACATCACTGCTGTGAAACCCAGCATAGGGTTTTGCATTAGATCCCATTGATTTCTGTTGAGGTAGTGTTCCAAATGCTTATCCAAAAGTCTTATGCGCCCATAATTCTGTACGAGAGTACCTGAATTGACAGGGTGTGACAACGCGGGTAGAGCCGAGCCAAGAGTGACGGAGCTGAAGACACCCGAAGGATGTACAGATCGCACGGGACCCAAGTGATGCAAGATGAACGATCGGGCAAGGTGTAGGCTACCATAGCTGAATCTTATTGTATCCATATAGCAATAGTGCGTATTAAGGATTCAGGTGGTAAAAGCACAAACCCTCGGCCTGTCCCGTAATATATTGTTGACCTTGCTAGAAGTTGCCCATATTCCTGCTTTTTGTCATATTTATTGTTTAACCTATTTTTTAACCTAGTTGAAATGTCTATATCATTAATCATAAGCTGGGATTTCTGCTGTATTGGAGAGTAAGGTTACCCCTTTCTTTGTTCATGAAAAGTGCAGGTAATATTATACCCGGAAGTCAAGTAAAGCGAGTTTCAAGAGGAAAGTGTAAGAAGAACAGAGTTGCTCTACCTCCAAGGAAAGCACGATCAGTTACACTCCATTCAACACCAAAGAAGATTGCTTATTCTGTTCAAAAGCCATAATGTTATGAAAAGGCAGACGAAAGAAATTATTGTACCATTATACATGTAGTATAGTCATGCATATTCTGCACATTCGGTGTGTGCACGTCTCAGTTGCATCTGCCTTTGCCGTTCGGTTTCGCGGAGACGCCGAGGCATCGAGGTCGGCGACCAAATCAATAGCGCATGTGGCGTAACGGGTGTTTGGGGAGAACAAGCAACATACAATCTTGGTGGATACAAAACTTGCATTAGGAAGAAATAGACAAACGCCGATTGAACAAAGAAGACTTTTTACTCACGTAAAAATATACAGATATGGTAGCAATCAAAACACGGAGCCGACTGGTTTTGCGTTAAGAGGAAGAGAGAAAGAGGGAGATTGAACTGCTGGTCTCGGTATGGCTGTCAATCACGAACGCAGAGAGAGAGAGAGAGAGAGAGAGAGAGAGAGAGACTGATGAAATCATCATAACTGCCCGTCACTGACTTCGCGTGGCCCCAAGAAGAGGCCACGCGTCAAGACTGACCGTCCTTCTCTGACGGCTTCTTTCTGACTATCGAAATTGTTCCCTATTTAAACCGGTCGGTTGTCTTAGCCTCACCTTCCTTTGACATTTATACGCCCCCTTTTTCAGATCTCCCTTCCTGATTCTGTCCGGCGATTAATCACCCGGAGTTGCAAACACGGCGGGCGGTCGTAGCTAAGATTCTTATCTGTGGCGCTATGCCGATAAAATCCAATATTTATTTCTCTCTATCGTCTTTTAAAATCCTTAATGTGTTTTTAATTACGTTCATCTGAGAAACTCTGCGTGGTTCCTTACGATACTTGTATCCAAATTCTAACTTCTAAATTCTTCCCTGACCAAACTCGGCGCCAAACATTCACCTATGACCCCCCAGCAGTCTGGGAAAGGAATATTCCTTTTCCGACCGTGAGTAGATTTCCGGTCTCTGGTTATACTTAATTAAATTGACACTGTTGCTTTTTAACTTAATCAAAACATTAAAACTTTGTGCTTTAATTTAAACTTAATTGCGGCTCACACTGACCATTACGTAACATTATAAGTTGGGCATGGAAAAAAAATGGGAATCCATGTGGCTCATGAAATGGGAATCAGATCAAACACGTAATTATAAACCTAATACAACCATTCTAAAACTAGCAAACGTTTAGTTAACCAAATTCATTCTTTGTAACAGCATTGAGGACAATCCAACCAGGAGTGGTTTTATGCAGGCGGTCGTGAGGGGAGAGGATCATGAGAAAAGCAGGATAGTTAGTCTTCCTTTTATTAAACTAGACCTATCAAATCTCAGCACAATTTACTCTGCACTATTCTTTGTAAAGTCGCTTTCTGAGAAACATTATATTGGATGATGTCCTCTCACTTTTGACCAACCACTATATATAAAGGCTACAAAAATAGTTTAGTCTTCATCAAATCTCGGTAAAGTATTTATTAGATTGGGTTGCTCCTGACAGCGTTCTAAATTTGATTGCTTGCGTTGCAAAACAGGTTGTCTGAAATCGTGAGGTTGCTGAAAAGCTGGGTTACATTGTTTACTGATGTGTAACCTGTCAGACATGTCAGAATATTTACCCAATTGTTACTGATGAAGATGTTTTTTTTCACCGTGGAACGCTTATTAAACCCTAATATAATTCATTTTATCAAATTGCCTACTTTCCAAACTGTATATGTATACCAAAATCATCATATTGTCTTTTTCTGATTGAAATTCTAAAAAATATGGTTACTACTGATGGCCATTACGGGAGCAGTATTTGGTTTTGGAGACTAATAACGAATATGGCCCCAATATAATGGGTTAAAATCGTTTGTCCAATCATTGAAACAGGAATTTACTCCAAAATCAACTTTCTATCTGTTCTGGTTGCCATGCTATGGCTTTCCTCATTATTTTGCCCAGATACGGCAGCCATCTTGGTATCCATATTGAATTTGTGACCCTAGCCTGCAAAATATCACAACAGGGTTGGTTTTAATCAATTTTCCAACCTCTAAAACATGGAAATAGACCCTCAAACTATATTCATATCAGATGTGGTTGCAATTTTATGACTATTTCAATATTTTGTCTAAATACGCCATGTTGGATTTCTCGGGAAGATCCATTGGGATTCCAGTGCATTTTTTAATATAGTGTTTCTGGTGTCATGTTGTAACTATCCTGCAAAATCAGTTTGTTTAAGTTTTAAAGTTGACCATAGTATTTATGTTAAATTCTTGAACTAATAGTAGAAACTAATAATTTTGCACACGCACACTCCCTTCAATGACTAAGTAAAATAGGTTTTTAGAGGGGGTTCAATATGCAATGTAAGTTTATGCTTAATTGGTCACTAGTTTGTGCCCGCTTGTTTTGTTTTTGAAAATTCAGACATTTTTTAGTGATCACAGCCCAACAAAAGGTGTGAGATGAAACTTATTCATTGATCACCCCTTTTTCCAACTTTTTAATTGATCACCCCCAACACAGCATATATGGGTGGCGGTGATTCATAATTTCCCTTGGAATGCTAGTTAAACTTTTCCTATGTCTATCGGAATATACATTAAATAGCTTTGGCAGCTGCACAAATGAAGTGGTCACAAGTGGCCGTCAAGTCAAGAATTACTTGTTTTCTCTGTTGATTTATTGTGGTTTTAGAATCACTTGAATCATTTAAAATCCGATCAAGAAAACCATATCTTTTACTGGTTTTTACTTCTTTTTACTATTTCAGTAGGTTGCTAAGTAGATTTTTCTTATTGTTTCGGCTGCGCTTTTATTATTATTTGAGTTTTACAACCAGTAGTGGCAGGTGGTCTTCACTGGAGATCAAGTAACAACAGGTCTCTTCAATACTCCAGAACTCTCCTCAGTATTCTCGCCGTGATGTCACCTGGATAGTCTCAATCCTTCCCCGGTTTCCTAGTTCCTCCAGCTTTTTTGCTAGGTTCTTTGGGATTGTTCTCAGGGCTCCGACCACTATAGGCACTACCGTCACCGTCATGTTCCATAACTTCTTCAACTCCCTGGCAAGGTCCAGATATTTATTTAACTGTTTACCCTCTTTCAGCTTTATCTTTCACATTGTGGTCCGCATGGACAGCGAAATCTACTATTTGATGTGTTCTTTTTTTCTTTATTCACTACCACAAGATCTGGGTTCTGGCCTGGATTGGATGATCCGTTTGAATCACAAAGTCCCAAAGAATATTGTGCGTTTCATTCTCTAGAACATATTCAGGTCTGTGCATGTACCATTGGTTTGTGTGGTCAAAATATAGTTGCTTGCACAGTTCCCATTGGATCACCTTCCCCATCCAGTCGTGCCTTTTCTTGTACTCCTTCTGGGCTAGTTTGTTTCACTCGTTTACTATATGCTTGATCCTCCCATCTTTATCTCCACATAATCTAAACTTGCTGTTCCCCTGTGTTTTCTCTATCGTAGCCTTTATATAATTCGCTCTCATGGCGTTGTTTTGGACAGCTATTAGGAGCGATTATGTTTCTCTCTTCAAATTCTCTTTGCGTAGCCTTGTCCATGTTGTCTGATTTGCTGAGATTGCTGTCCTTGGCTGCTGTAATTAACATTTCCTTACTCTGTCTAGTATAATCTTCTAGTCACTTAATTGCTGAGTCAACGCAATCCTCGATGCGAATATCCCCGCCCCATCCCCGTTTCCTTTTTGCAACAGTCTGTCGACGTCGTCTCTTGGGTGCAAAGCTTTATGAATTGTCATTAGTTTTTTATTCTGTAGTCCAGGTTTCTTGTCTAGTTAAAAAAGGGTCCTGAGTATCTCACAATGGAAACTGCTCATCTATTTATTCTTTTGGTCAAGTTTCTGCTGCATTTCTCAGCAGTTTTCTTGTACTTTTAAGGTATTCTTTGCCCACTTTTTCCTTCATTTCATTTTGTTTGATTGTGTCTGCTTCCAAGATGCTTAAGTAGTTATTGCTTTCTGTTCCGTTGAACGCTTTGATGGTTTCCTGGTTGGGTAATTCAATTCCTTCTGTTATTATTATTTGAGTTTTCACACCAGCAGTGGCTGGTGGCCTTAAGTGGAGATCAAGCGACAGCAAATTTCCTCAATACTCCAAGATAATTCTTAGTATTCTGGCCAACTTCAGCAGTGCTGTCATCTGGATAGTCTCGGTTCTTCCCCGAATTCCAGTTCTTTTTTCTATGTTCTTGGGGATCGTTCCCAGGGCTCCGACCACAATTGGTACTACTGTCACCTTCATATTCCACAGCTTCCTGGCAAGGTCCAGATAGTTATCCAGCTTTTCACTCTCCTTCACCCTGTGGTCTGCAGGGACAGCGAAATCTAACACGCCCTTCTTTCCTTGTTTACTACCACTTGATATGGTCTTCTTATTATTTTCCTTCTTCTTCTTCTTCTTCTTCTTCTTCTTCTTATTATTATTATTATTATTATTATTATTATTATTATTCTTCTTCTTCTTCTTCTTCTTCTTCTTCCACTTATCACTTTTACGCTTGGTACGGCTAAGTCGTCCCTGTTTTGGCATCGATTATGTCATGTTCACCCGACTTTTCCCCGACTTCTTTGTCTCTAGAAAATCCTCTCCTGCTTTCCTGCTTTTCCCTTCCGTTTCCCTTCTGTTTTCCTTCTGTTTCCCTTCCACACTTTTTCAAATGTTTTTTGTCTGATTTTTATTCATTTATTTATTTCACAGTTTATTATTGCGTTGCACGACTTTTCATCGAACGACACATCAGCGAAAATGAAAGATACGCACATACATACACGCCACAAACACATACATGCGCCCACGTGTGTGTAGTATGTGTGTACATGTGTGCCTGTGTGTATATGGGTATTTGTCATGTATGCGTAAGTGCGTAAGTGCGTGTGTGTGTGTGTGTTCACGTATAGATGGGACTATGTGGTATGTGTGTATGTGTATGCGTATGTTGCATGCATGTATGTGGTCTTTGTGTGTATGTGCCATGTGCGTATGTGCATATGTGCGTGTGTGTTTGTGATATGTATGTGTGCATTTTGCATTTTCGTTCAAACGTCGTTCGATATTATTGAATTATTTCATTTGTTTCCCATTTTGTCAAACGCACTTAGACACAATGATGGAGTAAATGGAAAGGGAAACAGGTCTGGTTAGTCTCTCAATAGAAACCTTCATATGACCAACGTCTTTTGGCAGCATGCCGTGTTGGGAGTGATCAATTACAAAATGGAAGAAGGGGTGATCAATGAATAAGTTACTTCTCTCGCCTTTTGTTGGATCTCTAAAAAGTCCAAATTAAAAAAAAAAAAAGAATAAGCGTAAACGCTGCCGGACACAAACAAAGGGACAAATTTAGCATGAACTTACATTGTAAATTGAACCCCCTAAAAGCTCATTTTGGGTGGTAATTTAAAAAACAAAAAAAACAAACGTGTTTTCTAGACATAAAAGGGAGTAAATGTTTAAATGTTCAGCCTTCTAGCTCCATTGGTACGGCCCGTACGCGTGACAGATACATGCATAGATGGATAGATAGATATCAAGCCAAACAGAAGCGCTTAAAAACTGAAGAAACCTACAGTATCGCCCATAAATAAATACAACTATTTTATAGAAATTTAATTTTCTATTTACTATTTTATTATTTCTAGTGGAACATTACACCATCAAGGCGGATAGTATCAGGTATTATTTATGACCAAACTCTACAGCATTGAAACTCTGTTGCCAAAAATATGAATATGTTGCCGTCCAAAAATAAGTACACCATTACGAACAAATATTTTTGAGTTTGGTCATAAATAATACCTGATAATATCCGTTTTGATCGTGTAATGTTCCACTATAAATAGTAAAATCCTGTTATGTTTGGTTTAGGAGACAATTAACTTTTTAAAAAGTGATAGGATGTACTTATTTATGGGCGATACTGTAGGTTGACAGTTTTGGTTGACGGTTTCTAAAAGTTGGTGTATTTATTGGTGTCCTTGTTTTTTTATTGTCCTTCTTGTTCATTCAATTCTTCCACTTAATTCAATTTTGTCGGCTTTCCATCATCTTGAGTTTTTAATGTCGATTTTAATTACGGTAACCTACGGCCAGAGATTACGTCCAAGTCCTTCACATCGATTACAGAAGCCACTTATGAAGCCAACCCAATACATTTGTAGTAGACAGCGGCCGAACAACGGGGGCGGCGGGGGCGATCAGCCGCGGGTGACACCATCAGAGGGGGTGACACTAAGATGACTGCCTAACAAATGTTCATATAGTTTCTTGGTATTTTAAGTTACCAAAACTTAAACTTATACGCCACAGCCACATACATGCGCACATGTGTGTATGTGTGTACAGCCAACACAGCAGTCAGGATGTTGAAAATGGCCTAATGTGCATCAGAAGGCATAAACCAATACATAAGGCGGAACTACGTTCACAAAAATGTTAATTATAAAATTGTAAGGTTTTTTTTTTTTAATTTTAGAATTTTAATATTTTATAACATCTAGAACACTGAAATTGAAAATATTTTTCAATATTTTTTATTTTCATAATTCTTTTTTCTAATGAAATATCTGTATGTCCATACGATATCTCCAAAGGTTCTCAATGAAATCTTGTGGAAGGGTGGACAATAGACCACGGAAGAGGTGATTACATTTTGGGGTGGTCCATGCACAATTACCTCCCGTCCGTCGTAGTCATATCTCCACACCACATAATATCGCTAACGTTTCATGTCTGTCCACACGATATCTCCGAAAGTTCTATATGAATGTCATTGAAATTCCGTGGAAGGGTGGGCAATGGGCTACGAAAGAAGCGATTACATTTTGGAGTCGATCTATGCCCGATACCTCACCTGACAATGACGTTGGTAGAGGTGTGCGCTTTCTGAGTGTTTTCTAGTTTTTATCGTATAGTTTTTTTAAAGATACTGACAAAAAACATTTTCATGGTACCCATACTTATTTTCTTCATATTATTTCACAAAGTCAGAACTGAAAAATTGAAAACTAAAGATGAATAGAATCGTTAGTAAATGTAGGCTTATGCCATCACATTCAATAATATGGTATTAGTACAAAAAGATCACCAACATTCTAGATAGTCTGGGAAGAGAGCAAGTTCTGGAAGGGAGGTGACGCCATGAGTTACCGCTCCGGGTGGCACTAACCATAGGTCCGCCACTGGTAGTAGTTATGGTTACCAATTTGTACTAGTGTGCAAGTACTGAGGTCGCCAATATTGAGGTTAACAAAAAAGAGTAGTACAAGCCTGGCTGCTGCAGGGTCAAACCCCACTCCTACTTCTACTTCCTTATGTATTTGTAACATAACATTTCGTAGTTATGTTAGACGTGTCAGTCTGACTAAGTCGATAAGAGAGCCACCTACCGATCACTTGGTCGTGATTTCAAATCACGGTAGGGAAATGCTAATTTTGTATATCGGTTTGGTTCAACGTGACGGGACAGACAAACAGTGAAGGGTTTACTCCCTAAATTAGGTGAGGATTGTTATTGTTGTTCTTGTTGTTACAGTGGAAAAACAAAGTCAACTCCGGTCTCCGAGTTAAAAAATAATGAATGAGGAGGTGTCGTTGTATTGTGACAACGACTTGATAAGATATGAACAAAATGGCCGAGAATTTCAGCGTGAACTTGACACGTGAGAAATGTAATAATCTGGCAAAAATCAGCATATTATTCGATTTTAATAACATTTTCGATACTTATTTATTAAAGGATGAATTTTTTAAAAGAATTTTGCATTCCAAATTTCGGACAAGAAGAATTTTTTTTCATACGATTCCTACCCCACCTTTTATTAATTTGATGATTTATTTATTTTATAAAATCATGCTTTCCTTGATTTTATACACATTTTACAGATATATTCCTCGAGGTACTAAATACGTTTTTTTAGAATAATATCCAGGAACTGTTGGAACGGAATTCTTACTGTGGGATTAAACAAACACGAAAATTAAGTCAAATATATTTTTTAGGCAAATTTTTAGTTTTATTCTATTAATTATAATGCAGGCTTTTGATCCTTCTATGTCGTGGTTCGACTGGTTAACTTATATAAAATATTATAACAAGGATGCAGACGACAACATGCCTATTTTTTTGCACGGTGCAGCTGTCGTGCATTTTAATCTTGTTTATTCTTTCCACTCAAATATATGTGTACTGCATTGTCTACCACACATTTATTTTAATCAGGTGTCGCTTACACGCTTGAAAGTTTTATCGAAGCCCGGTCCAATCGGCCAGGGCTGGATTAACTTAGTGCGGGGCCCAGTAGCATCTGTTATAAAGTGGCGCTACAGTTTAAAAAAATACACATAAATATTAAAACCCCATTATTTTTTTTAAAATCCTCCAATTAAAGGTGATACTTGGCTAAGACCGCTAACCTTAAACACCCAGACGTTCATAAACGTTGGGGGGCAGACGACAACATGCCTATACTAATATAGCAAGTACAGAATCACTGAATCGGAATTGCTAGCTTGCTAGTATTTAGCGCGGGGCCCTTGAAGATGCGGGGCCCGTAGCATATGCTACCTTTTCTACATAATTAATCTGGCATTGGTTTGAAGGTGTCGTTGTGACAGCGACTTTATGAGAGGTTATAGTAAGTTCACGGTGTTAGTGAGAGTTCACTCGGAGGTCGGTTCTATCATCGCAGACGAGTTGATAAGTGTTTCACCAGAGATCAGTGCGACACGATAAAGCTGGAATTATTGAGAGCCCAGGTGAAAGGAGGAAAGTAATTGCGGTAGCCAAGTAGTGGGCGATATGCGATTTTAAGTGGGGGGTAGTTTGTTTTGTCGGAAGTTAATTTTCATGTTAGGTGGGCGGTAGCATGTTTTAATCTCTTTAAAATAAGTCAAAGTGGGCGGTGAGCAAAAAACGGTTGAATACCCCTTCTGTAGACGAAGTCTGGCACAGACATTGTAGTTTGAGTGCTGTGAGAAAAGGAGTAGCGGAGATATGTGTTTGTCAGTTGTTCACGGAACTAATTGTTGTCCAACAATTCTGGCCCCACTTTTATAAGAGTAAAATGGATCCCAGACAAGGCTAAGTGCACCGAAATCTGATTGGTTTGAATATATCTTTTTCACTCTGAGCTCTGATTGGCCAGCGAGGTAGTACACTAAGATCCTCTTAAATTAATACAACTGTTTTGGGATCGTCACTTAGTCTCTTCCCTACGTTGTGGAAACTTCCACTACACATATGAGCATACTTATTTAAACTAGTCTCGCAGTGGACTTATAACGGAGGATGATGATAAATAACTGGTGGTTTTCAGCTAGTCCCTGCAGAAAGCCCCCCTCATATTTATACATGGCCACCTCCCCAACCCCCGGGGACAAATCCATGACCTACTTTTGACTGACCATGGTTACCATTTTAAAAATGTATTAACAAAATTATTATTTTCTAAAATCGACCTAAAATGTGTGCTGAACATAGATTGAGACGAGCTAAAATCGATTATAGTTTTATTTTTATCTAGGATGCGTAGTTCTTGAGTTTTAAGATTACAAACATACATACATACATACATACATTACACTTTTATATATAGAGTTATTTATATACAAGACTTATCAAGTATGCTTGTCGCATAGCGATAGTTAGCATTCTAGTATTTCAAGTTTGTTCGTTGCCTACAGGGTGTCACAGTATTATGTCCCTTTAGTGAATATCTACATAAATATGCACATTGTACAATTTCTCATCCAAACATGCCATAAAGTAATGAACTACAACCTAGTTTCACAACCCGTTGCCAGTAACTTCGATCTTCACTAATAGAAGCCTTATTGCAGACCGAGCTAAGCTTAGGTTTGGTTAGTCCCACAATAGAAACCTTCATATGACCAACGTCTTTTGGCAGCATGCCATGCTGGTGGTGATCAATTACAAATTGGGAGAAAGGGTGATCAATGAATAAATTACTTCTCTCGCGTTTTGTTGGATCACTAAAAAGTCCGAATGTTCAAAGAACAAGCGAGAACGCTGCCGGACACAAACAGAGCGACCAATTTAGCAAATTGTAGTAAATTGAACCCCGCTTAAAAACTTTTGTTTTGCGTTGAATTTTTTAAAAAAAGAAGTTTTTCCTGTTTTTCAGCTCTCTTGCTCGATTGGTGTGGCCTGTGCGCGTGACACATAGACAGATATAAAAAGAATGAGTTATGAGGATAAGTTAAAAGTGTTACGGTTAACATCGTTAGAAAATAGGAGGGATCGGGGAGACTTAATATAAATGTTTAAGATTATGCGTGTGTTCTGATTAGTTCTGGTGTATTCTTTACTAGAAGTGAGTACAAGGGACTGAGAGGCCACATATATACGGTAGAAGTAAATAGAAGTAGATGGAATATCAGAAAATTCTGTTTTAGCAATAGAGTGGTGGGACTATGGAATAGATTACCGGAATATGTAGTGTTATCAACAGATGTAAATGGTTTTAAGAAGAATTACGATGTTTATTACACCACCGCAAATATTTAAGGCCCTAGATATTGTGCAAATATGATTGTGATAATGTGTGTTTGTATATACAATTTGTATATCTTCTTCATACTAAAATAAATATTAAAATGTGTAATATTCATCAAGTGACCGGCCCATATAGAGTGTTGAGTAGGTTGACAGGCAGCTCACATTGTATACACAACAACCAGACATAAAACAGAGTTTATTAAATTACATATCCAGTATTGAATTGTTAACACCATTAGGCCAATCCTATTTTTGTCCTTATTGGGTAACGATCGATCTGTGCCACATCATATTTATTCGTGTTTCATCTGTCAATGAATATCATGGAAAGTAATACATCAATCTTGATTATTATTGGATGAAGTATTGTAACACAGTATTTTTATTAAATTTGACTAGTTTTTACCGTCATACTAATTGTTGTTGTTTTTATACAACTTATTAATTCGGGCCACTGTTTCTATGGCAACGAATAACAGCGCGATTGGAAATAAAGAGTAAACCTCAACGAATCGGTGAACGATTGGTTAAAAGCAGCAAGTGTTAACTATTCTCCCTCTGGCAATAAAGTAATAAGTCCTTAAATGAGTTAATCATCGCTACCCACAACAGACCAGTTTAAACACTGGGTTTGGGTTATTCATGTGTTCTGACATTTATATGTATCTAACCGGACTTCGCACAGATCTAAGTGTTCATAGCAGAAACTTGAAATTTTGCAAACACACTCCCCTCAATGAGTAGGGGAAAATGATTATTTTGTTTTTTGGACCCCCCCCCCCCCCCCCCACCAAATAAGTTTTAATTTTGGTGGGGGTTCAATTTACAATGTAATTTTATGCTAAATTGATTCCTTTCTTTGTGTCCAGCGGCGTTCACGTTTGTTTGTTTTTTAAATTCGGGATTTAGTGATGCAACAAACGGCTAGAGAAGTAACTTATTCATTGATCATCCCTTTACCAATTTATTTTTCAAAACTTCTCATCACTGTCTAACTGATCTGCTGATCATCGCTCTACACAGATCAGTTTACAACACTATTCGATTGTACATATGTCATTCTTCCCAAGACCAGTTTACATAAACGTCAATGATATGCCTATAAATTGGGATATAATGTCTAATCAACACCCTTAGTGAAATTTAGAGTACAGTGGGTGTGTCATGAATCCCAACGGACTTGGTGGGTGGCGGTGATTCATAATTTCTTTTTGATTTTGTTGTCCACACGACGTTTCGGCTGATCCGGCCTTCTTCAGGTGTGATATCCGAATGTAAAGATCTTTGTATTTTTAAATGCATGTTAATAATGTAGTTACCCACTGTTATAAAATAATTAGAGATGTTCGTAGTATTAGAAACTTACAACAATGAAACTGGGCAGCTGATTCACTCTATTATTACCAGTAGATTAGACTACAGTAATTCACTATTATTTGGCTTGAATAAATCACAAATTAACAAACTACAAAAAGTTCAAAAACTTAATTACAGTATTCAAATGTCTGCATGATATGTGCCCTTATGAACTCCGTGCTCATATTAACATCCGATATTTTAATGGTTTGCTTTTAGAACTTGTCTTTATGAATATGACTCATAGTTTCAGCTATATAGCACCCAGACTGTGGAATCAATTACCCTATGATATCCGGAACATACCTACATTAGCAGGCTTCAAATCAAAAATAAAAACATTCTTGTTTCGAGACTTTCATAATTATATGAACTCAGTAAATAAATACACTTCGTAACTGTAGCACCTGCCCTGTGTTTTGTAAAAAAAGCTTTATTGACAAGTTGCATTTTCTCCTTACTCTTCTTTAATAGGCCTTATATTTTCACTGCAATTGATTGCATATGTTTTCAAGCGCTTTTGTCCTGTGAGGACTTAAATATTGAGGTTTCCGAGAAAGGGCGCGTTGTATAAATACGTTTGTTGTTGTGGTTGGGGTTCTAAAACCCTTCAAAAGATTATTTTTGAAAAACCCAAATAGCCCAATGTTCTTTCCCAAACTTGGTTGCGCCAAAGCGGGGCCAATGAACGGAAAGTAGGTTTCGCATTATAGTTACATTGTAAATAGAATCCCCCTCTAAAAGATTTATTTTAAAAAAAAACAACAAATAGTCCAAGTTCTCCCCTAGGTCCACTAAGTATTCATACCAAATTTGGTTGTGCTGCGCTAGTATCACAGCTCTGTAATACTGTATCGACTTTGATCCTTATTGGGTACGCAGAATCGCGGTCATGTATCCGAGCAAGGGTTTTCAAATGTTTTCTTCCAGCGTACCCGTTCGTCATGTCCGAAAGTGTTGGCGTGTCCCTTGTGAAGCATGTAGCGTAACATTTATGGATACCATAGAACAGACAATAGACATTTAGTATTTGTTAATAATTTCATTTAATTTAATGTTACATTTGTAATGAGATGGATGAGCTTGTCTCCTTCCAATAGGTAACTCAATTCTAGGCACAGTTACAGAGAGACACAATCGGCATGTTATTCTCAATTGACAGTCTTGCACGAAATGTTGTTTATACTAACAAGAAGCACACCAAATGCATTAAAGTCGAACGGACGTAGATATACGTGCAAACCAGAAATGTTTGATTTTACTGAAAGATCCTTTTGATTTACGCCGTATTGCTAACTGTCAGCTTTGCAAGACACGCGAATTGCGTTTAGTTGGCGGTGGTTACTTTGAAATTCCAATGTTTTTAACAAACCTCGTGTACCACCATAACGTCTCTTGCGTACCCCTTGTGGTATGCACGCCCCAGTTTGAGAACCCCTATGCCAGAAAAACTTTAGCTTAGTAAATGGCTATACATGCTTTCGCAAATTGATATGCCATGTCACAGACATGTTCAATCATGGAATTCTATGAGAGTCAGCAGGGGGTCTTTCATCTCACATCTTAAATTTATTATGCTTTCCTTTGTTCGAATACTTATACTTTCTATAACGTTTTTGAATCACCCGCGACGAAAGTCGACAGGTCTCTGAATGCCAAATTGGGAAAGGTTCAAAGAGTTCAAATGGAATTAGGGGAAGGGAGAGTGGGCGAAAAAGAAGAATATGTATTTTCTTTTTACGTCACACCACGTCATATTATTCTTTGTTAAATCAATTCTCGAAATAAAAAAGTAGAAAGTACAAGAAAGAAAGAAAGAAAGAAAGTTTAGCGGCATGTTAACCTTTTCGTAGGTCATTTAATGCCGGTACTGGTCTTAGTTGGGGATAATGTTGAGTAGGCTTTTTTTTAAATAGAGTCTTGCGACTTTAATTAAAAAAAGAAGTCTTGCGACTTTGGTGAAATGTTATAACATGTTTCATTGGTCGGAACTCTTCTGTTCAAATTAACATTTTTTCCAGTCGATTGGTCGGATCGGGCCTCTCCGACCGCCCGTCTAGCCCAAGT
>VCCN01000420.1:15179356-15195155 GCA_006491835.1 Architeuthis dux | reverse complement strand
AAATAGATAAATCATCAAACTAATAAAAGGTGGTGTAGGAATTATATGAAAAAAAATTGTTCATCTCCGAAATTTTGAATGGAAAATTATTTTTTTTTTAAATTCGCCCTTTAATAAATAAGTATCGAAAAAATTTATTAAAATCGAATAATATGCGGATTTTTGCCAGATTTAAAAACTATTTCTCACGTCTCGATTTCACGCTGAAATTTTCGTCCATTTTTTTCATACTATTTTTAAGCATCGATTAAACATTAAAACCGTTGCTAAAAACAATGATTTTTAAAACATCGTTTTTTTTTAAATTAAAAAATAATCTTTCTTTTTCGAACGAGGTTTTCAAAATAAAAGTTACTTGCGAAAACAATTTTATGACTTAACCGTCTAACTTTGTGAAAAGGGTGTATCTACTTTAGTTTTAAATTTATTGTAAATTTCGTATTTCTAAATTTAATGGAAATTCAATTTATTTTTAATTTTAGTTTATTCTAATTATTGGATGAAGCATTGTAACACTATTATTAATTTTGACTAGTTTTTACCTTAATCTTAATTTTTAGTTGCTTTTCATCACAACCTTGACTCGGACCGTAATCATAAGTAGTCAAACTTGTGATAACAAGCAACTAAAAATTAAGATTAACGTAAAAACTAGTCAAAATTATATTGGTCGCAAATATTGAATTATATTTCATTTTGTATTTGTACAATTCATTTCGGACGTTTTACCGTCTAACGATAACTTTCCAAATTCAAGGGGGGTAATCAGTGTTTGGAATGCGAATATAAGGGAAGTAATTTACTAATTTTTTAAATAAGAGATCATCAATAGACATAGATTTTGTTTTCAGACTGTTGTGCTCATCTTGGTTCTACTTTTGAAAACAGCGTTTCTGCCACCTGAAGAAGGCTGTAGAGAGCAAACACAACCGAAACGTTGTGTTCAAAAGAAGAATCAAGATGGGGCAACAGCCCGAAAAAAATCCATGCATAAGTAATTTAGTACATTTTTCCGGGATTTTGTGGGGTTTTTTTTATTAGATGATGTATTATAAATTATTATTATTTTAAATTTCTATGACTACTTTTTACTTTCATATCAGTGTAATTAGTTAATTTTTATCGCAACCTTTTGCTCGGACTGATTTACTCCAGCAGTAGGCAAATAGCGTTGATCAGAAAATAAAGAATAAGCCTCAGGTGGGACTCGAACCCACATCCCATAGCCAAGAGGAAGCACCGTTTAGCCCGGCCTGCTTTACCAATTTGTTTGATGAAAAAGAACCAAAATAAACTAGAGCCTGCATATCCTGAAAAAAATTGCAATTGTGATTTCGCGTATTTAGCGTAACCCAAACCTTAATGAAAACACAAAAAATCACGAGCGAAAAGAATTTTACAAAATTCACAAGGGAATTAACCGAATACTTCGAAACTGTACGAATGGCAGAAAGTAAGGGTCCGGTTTAGCATTATAATTAAATTGTAATCCCCCCTAAAACCTTTAAAGATTAACTCTGTTTCCAAAACTGTACGTAAGCGCAATGCACGGCACTAAGACGCACCAATTGCTGCTGGAATGACGTTGATATCTCGAAAAATGTTGGAGGAGAAGCGGTGCCAAAATGAGCGGAATAATAATCATAATAATCATAATAATCCACATATGTAATAATTAGCAATGTGCATTTGTCGTCTGTCACGCTACGTATTCAGTGACGTCTGATGACGTAACCTAGTAGACAGAGAATTTTATGTTACGTTAAACTAGGATAAATTGTATTTTTACTTAATTTTACCTTTAGATTAGTCTAATATTCAGGAAATATTGAACATAAACAAGAAAATGCTGTGCAACATAATGCTTTTGATATTTTATATGTACAACAATGCAATTGCAAAATTACTTAAATATTTCCGTCATTTTTTGACAACAAAAAAAAAGAACTACAGCATGATTAAAGATGACGGAACACAACACACACTGAAGGAAACTATTACTACTGCTGCAACAACAACAACAACAACAACAATAATAATACATAAAAGAGCAATGTGGTGTTTGCAGCGCATGTGCAACTGCAATCACATTAAATACATAGAAGAACAATAGTGTGCTTTCACTAATACGCAATCAAACTACTAATAAAAATACATAAAAGAGCTTAAGCGTGTTAAGAGAAGAAGACGGGACAAGATAACACGTGTGCCAGGGCTGTTTGCCTGGTAAGAACTGAGCCTCCCCCGTTCCCACTTCCGGTCTGCGTTTTCTGGAACGGAATGGGGGCTGCTAGGAGCTTGCTTCTGCATGTTTATTGATTTAACATATACATATATTACCTATTGATTTAACATACATATATATAAACATTACTGTTGCCAGCGTGTGCGCAATCATAATAATAATGATTTTTGTTTTTCAGATGTCCTCCGTGTGGCGACCCGTCAAGAATCCCCTGGTTCTCCCCAAACTGCATTTATCTGAGGAAGGACAATTGTTGTTCAATTATATCTCTCGTGTATACCACCGTCCAACGACAAATGTCCAAAGTCAGACACAATCAATGAAAGGCAAGTTTTCAATTAACTTATTTGAAGTTCTTGTATTTCTAATTTTGAAAACATTAAACCAGTGTTTCTTAAACTGGTGTATGATTCACCCAAGAGTGGATGGAATTGTTTTGGGGGTGACGGAAACTACAGCGGTAAATAACGGGTTAATGAAACTTGAAGGGTAAAAGACTTAATTTACACAGATATTTATATTTTTTTCTATTCTTAAAATAAGAAAAAAAGCAAATGACGTGGTGTGACGTAAAAAAATATTCCTCTTTCTTCGCACAGACACTCTTTCTTTTTATGAACCTATTCAAATTTGGTCTGAAGGAAAAAGTTTTGGCATTCATAGAACTGCTGACTTTCCTCTCTATCATGAGCGTCGCGGAGCCAATACTGTCTGAACTTGTCTGGTTCGTCACATCATCTTATTATAACATTCCAGTCCCCTAAAACGTCTCATTGGCGCGCTGTTTTAAAAGTTCGGTTTCTTTATGGACATACCTCCTTTATATACACATATTGAAGCACATATGTCGGTTTCTTAGATAAAAACATATTTTGCTACAAACAATGTACAAATAACGTTCAATTCACCATTGAATACATTTTTTTTATCAAGTTTAGCGTGACATAACGTTGTATTCTTACTACGGTGTGATGGTTAGCATGTCTGCCTCACACGCAGAAGGTCCCGGGTACGATTCCCGGTATGAAAACTCTTCATTAGGACACATTTCCCTGTGCATTCAGCAGCTAATTGCGTACACTCTAAGCTGTGTGATTAGGGTGGAAGTATC
The DNA here is from genome assembly GCA_006491835.1 of Architeuthis dux. Lineage (NCBI taxonomy): Eukaryota > Metazoa > Mollusca > Cephalopoda > Oegopsida > Architeuthidae > Architeuthis > Architeuthis dux. The sequence goes on along the minus strand of VCCN01000420.1, from coordinate 15,191,799 downwards.
CCTTCGGAGGCCTCGCATCCTGCCAAGTGGGTGGTCATACAAACTTGTAGGGCTAGTTCTGGTCTCGACCAGACTTGAAACTTGCAAGGGTCATTAACCGGACACATGCAACAGAAACTGGGTCTTTGTCACCTGGCTCCATACTCCATACTCCATTGGATGTTGTCTCTTAAGAGAATGGACGCTTTTACATCATGTGGTGATATAGCAAGTGTAACAGACGATGAATAAATACACATTGTGCTTTATTATATGTGGAGATAATAATAATCTTAGGGATATAGGTAGACCCACGGCACTTTTTAAATAGTCGTCACCCTATTTTAAAACGTAATTAAATTCTTAAAAAATGTGTTCTCAAGTTTTTTCTTGTTCTCCTTAGAAAGAGGAAAGTCCAAATTATTGTAAAAATAAAATAAAAACAAATTTTCATTAATTACAACATAGAATTGAACTTTTTAAATAAATGTTTACTTTTTAATCGATAAATCAATCATTTTGACGCCATTCTGTTGACAGGTCTTACAATTTAAAACAATTGAGATTTTGTAATTAAAAAATCTACTAAAAATAATTTACACTCACAATTGATATACTTTTATTTGCAAAATTAAGTTTCATCATTACTCAACTGAAATGTGGTAAAAATCGCACATGCTGTATAAAAAAAACCCCAATGAAATATAGCTTTTTTTTCAACAGTTGGGGTTGGTATAATCGGTGATCGGATATCGTTCAGTGTCTATTTCCGGTAATTTCTTTAAGCGAAGTCCGTGGGCCTACCTATAGGTATAGGTAGCAATTTATTTTTATTTATAATCTATTCCTATTTTTGTAGATCAGGAAACGTGGTTCTTTGCCAAACCATCGGACAAATTTGGAGATTCCAACGCAGATCATAATATCTTAAATACTGTAGAGGTAAAGATTAAGCCAGAAGTGATGGAGGAAAGTGAAATTTCTAGTCCAAGAGATAAGTTTATCAAATTGAACAGCCTTCACCGCGATGATACACGTGCTGAGTCGTGTAACTGGATTGTGCCTTTCAAAAGAAGGCACGCCTTTAGAGAAATGGAAGATGGTATTCCTGGCCCGAAGAAATCTTATTCTCAAATGATGGTGTCGCAAGATAAAAACAATTATGAACATCGTTTTTCTGCAGGACACACACAGCGAATTCCTCATACCCCCCAGGAAACATTCCCTTTTACCCAAGCAACCAGTAACTCTCAAATAGATAGCAGAATCAGTGGAAGCAGCATCCCATCACTGATCAATAAATTTGGAGATTTTCACGCACATCAGAATATTTTCAATCGTAAAGAGATCAATACAGAGCCAGTATTGGTTGAAGAAAGTGAAACTTCCGGTCAAAGTCATAATTGTAACAAATTCGACAGCGTTCGTCCTCAAGATGCAAATGCCGAATCGTGTAACTGGATTTTGCCTGTTAGAAGAAATCTAACTTTTATAGAAACTGATGAAGCTATCCCTAGTCCGAAAAGATATCATTCTCAAATGATGGCGTCACAGAATGAAAAATGCTATGAACGTCGTTTTTCTTCTGGATACATACACAGAATTCCTCCTCATTCCGCTCAAGAAACATTTGCTCCAAATAATATTTCAACGTTTCCTTTTACCAAAGCAATCGGTAACTCCCAAATATATTGCAAAATTAGTGGAAGAAGCAGCCCACCTGTGTTCAACTGAAACTCAGCATTTCCTTTTTTGTTTACTAGAAGTATTATAAATCATTATCATTAAATTGTATGACTGCTTTTTACCTTCATCTTAATTTTTTTGTTGCTTTTTAATCGCAATTTTTACTCAGACCGGTTACCCTTCGGCAGTGAGTAAACAGCGGAAATGAAGAATAATTATTGTTGGGGATGTGAGTTCGAATTTCACTGAATCCTTATTCTTTATTTCTAATCAACGCTGTTTACTCACTGCCGAAGGGAAATCGGCCTGAGTAAAAGGTTGCGATAAAATGCAACTAAAAGAACCGAGATGAAAGAAAAAGTTATCAAATAAATTAATAATAATGAAACTCAGCATGTTCACAGACTTGAATTGATACTGTTCTTTGCTTTGTATGTTATTGTTATAGAAATCGCTTTGTAAGTTATTGTTATACAGATTCTTATTTGAATAAAAGGAAAGAAAAATCCGATCTAAGATTTCAGTTTTGTCTCCTAACGTAATATGTTGACAATCTTTTTAAATTTATGATAATAACAAATATAAAGAAATATTTTGTTGAAAGAGTGTGTGTTTGTCTATTCAAAGCTGATGAAGCGGGGTAATGTATATTTGTTGAGGAGAGAAATTATTAAGCTGAACTCCAAAAGCTAAATAATTGTATAAAAATGTTTCCTAGCTACAATTAAAGGCATGCCCTGCTGTTAGGTCGAGATGAGCAATATGCCTATTTGTCGGTAAGGGGTTGTAACTAAGTCAATGTGTCTATGTCCCTATGGGGAGGGGGGACACTTGTGTCGCTCACTTGTACTAGTGCGTATGTAAGTTAACCTAAGCGTGTCGCTAGAAGTGGGGACAGTAGTCAGTGGGATGAAATGGCTGGACACACGATAAGGAAAAGAAAGGAACATATACAATGCTGGCCTGACAATAAAGGATTGCAAAAGTATAAAATATATAATAATGGATATTTATTATACATGAAATATACAAAAGGAAGAGAGTTAAGGTTTGTGAAGGTTCCTACTTAAGGTTCAGAAAATAGTTCTAAGAAGTAGAACTGAATGTTTGTATTGTGTGGACATGTATATGGAATGTGTACGTGTGTTTAGGTACTTGCCTATTAAAAGACCTGCTGTTCTGAAGATGGTGTAAGAGCATTTGCTTATATCGCGAAATGCTGTTCTCTGATTGGTTAGAAAATGCTGGAGCCTAGTATTGACAGCTCGATGATTGATGTCTTATCTTATCTTAGGCGGGAATCCTGTGGGGCATATTTCGAGGGATATGTTTCTAAAGTGTCCGGAAAGGGTTCTCAACTGAGAGATCTATGAAAGGTCATAATATGGTGTGAATGTTTGGAGGTGAGACACCGACACTCGTACCATTTCTTCCCATGTGGTTTAAATGTTATAACATATTGACCCATAATTTTAAAGCTATTACTCCTACATCCCTAATTTTATGTTGCCCTTCATTGCACTACCTAAATTGTCTCACTAACACTTAAAATAAAAAAAAGCTTCTTAGTTAGTACAGAGTATAGAATTTAAAGTTATAATCTTATATACACATGTTTTTTTTTACCTCAAAAGATACAAAGACAGCACTTTTTTGGTACATGTTTGTAACTACAGCCCGGTTCGTGTCGTGAAGGAAAAGGTTTAACGCTTTTTACTGGTGTACATACAACATAACGTGAAAACTGCAAATACAATAATAAAGCCGCGAATTAGGCCAAATACACAAATACATATACACGGTTAACATCGTAAATCGACATACATAACGTTTACGTTTGAACGTAGAAAACCGCAATTACAATAATAAGGCCGTGAATTAGGCGAAATACACAAATACATGTAAACGGTAAAAACATCGTAAATAACATACGCAGCATTTGAACGCACAATCACTCGATAGCTACAAATAAGGAATGAGTTCATGAAGCTTGTTTGGAGTGGCAATCTAGTTCGAGACGAATTGAACTAGAGCACAAAAGTTTGAGATAAAGTTAAAAACTCTTTTCTGTTACCGTAATTCGCCTTTGCCGGTTTGTAGATGGTCTTAGGACTTCGTGTCGTGATCGGACGAGGAGAAACCGTGCGCTCCTGGAGGAGTCTCGCAGTGCCTTAATATGGGCCAATAAATGTGTGCGTGCGCTGAACACGTGTTTTGGATTAACCCTGGAGTCACAAGGTCAAGTTATTCTGACCCCGGCTTCGGCGCGATCAAATCTGGGGTCGCCTTTTACGGAGAAAAAATGTCCATAAATTCATCAGGGGGATCCCTGGAGAATTCTGATCCTACTTATATTCTCATTAGTGGGGACAAAGCCGGGCGAAAAACGCCTCTGTCCGTCTGTGGAGATCGTTTCCCTATCATGAAGCGCCCACGATGGCGCCTGGACCACTCCCCACCACAACTCTTCACGCCCGGACACCTGGTTCCTTGCAAATCCAGCCTTCTCAAATTATATATGTCTGGCGTCAGCTACACTATTTAATGGGAATTAAAACACACGTGATAACATCTGTATTTGCAATATCTTATAAAACAGTAACGTCTTTAGAAATGACAATCGGCAACAGGATCACTAATAAGCGTAAGGAACTGAATGCTTGCTAGGAGATGAATTCTCTGTAAACGAAAGATCACCGCTCAGTTGGTCCTTGGAACCTTCTTTGCAAGACACAAGGAGATTAACATATATAAATAATCGTTTTATTAAAAATGTATGTATGTAAGCCTACTCTCATTTTTTAAATTTAAATTATAATGTCGTTATGTTTTGTTATAACTACTTAGTCCAGTCAAATTAAAGTTGGACTCAGAAGTAAATACACCATTAGCGCATTTTGCATAAAAAGCGAGACCATTTTATGTAGAATAACAGAAGAAGAAAAAAAACAATACTTGAATGTTTGAGGAAAATTTCTCGTGACCAATATCTTTCTCTAGGTTACTCTTGAAGGAATTCATGTTTTCAGATGTGACGGTTGCTTGACTAAGCCTATTCCACTCTGGAATCAGTCACGAGAACAAACATCCGAAAGAAACCATTACATAGCATATACATTTAAAATTAAATAAATAAATTTATCATAATTTTCTCCATCCATTTGGCAGTCTGTAAAAGATCAAAAAATAAAATTCCTTCTTTCAAATTGAATACTAAAGATTCCTTTTTAATTATTTCTTGGCTTTTTGAAAGCGCTCATACCAGGGGAAACGACTCTGGCGTAAAATTAACATAATTATCTCCCCTTGCGTTCGGAATTATTTCTAGGTTGGAATTATTGCCAACGAGGAATTACTACTGTTTCCCTAATTTTTGAATTAAGGGGAGATAATAGTGTCAATCAGCTGCAAGCTCTTGATTGAAATGAAGGAGAAAACAAAAATATCTTCTTCTTTCTGAGTTGTTTATGCTTCGAGCGATGAGAGTGAAGAAAATGACGATGGAGACGAAAGGAAGAATGGTTTGTCTTCTTCAGGAAATCAAACAAAAGAAGGAAAAGATCAACAGAAAGATATCAAAGTAATCATAAATTAAATCCTATAAGGAGAGACCCCCTTGTCCTGAACAATTTAACACTTTATGTAGTATTAATTAAACAAAATTATTACTGATGATTTACAATACATACTTCATCGAATATAAATAAATATTTATATACCTGCTTTTATAATTTGGGCATTTGGCAACTTTTGGCTTGTTTTTGGACAGATACGCCTCTAACTATCTGTCAACCTTCTATTGCAATTTCTATAAACAGTTTTGGCATTTGGCCATCTTTGGCCATTTTGACGTGTTTTGGGCCAGATACGTCTCCAACATCTGGCATCCCTATATTGCAATATTCTATAAACAATTGATTATGGTTCGTAAACTGATATCAAAGAGAGGTAACCGATTACGCTGACTTATGCTACTGCTACTAACGTATTACGGAACAAATGAAAGCAGAAAATGACAATTTAAAACTATATTTTATTAAATTTAATTATAAAAGATATAATTTAGGGTTGGGGTTGCAAGTAACAACACACATCTTTTTTCATAATTATAAAATTAAAAATATACACTAGCAACTAACAATAACAATTCATTGAACATAAGTCAGCGTAATCGGTAACCTCCCTCTGATATCAGTTTACGAACCAGAAACAAACCTTTGCGCAATTTCTATAAACAATTTTGGTATTTGGCCATTTATTTGGCTTATTTTTGGCCAGAAACGTCTCTAAGTATCTGGCAACCCTGGTCAGGGGAGATAATTGTGTTAATCCGGGAGAGTTGCGGTTCTTGATTTTCAAATCAAGGAGAAAACAAAAATGTCTTCTTTAGTTGCTTATTATTCTTCGAGCGACGAGAGTGAAAATGACGACGAAGAAGAAGAAAGGAAGAAGGGTTCGTCTTCTTCAGACATTCAATCAAAAGAAAGGAAAGATTCAGAGAAAGATATCAAAGTGACCATAAACCAAACTGCTTCCCGAAATGAAGGGAAAAACAACACCACAACGAAATCAAATGAAAACAATGCCGATCCGAATAATTCAGTTACAGAAGAAAACATGTTTCGAGGTTTTTATTTGAATTTTTATTGCATTTATTAACATTTTGGGCGATTGTTACCTTTTCCGCGTTAAATTCAGCACTCTTTTTCAGCGGTCAGCATCATGTGGTTCTAGTCGAAAGGTTATAGTTTAATATATTGGACCTAAATTTGACTCGTTTCAAAAGGTATCTTTTTCCTGTTACACCGGGTGAAGTCGATTGTTTTAATTAAATTAAACTAGTCTTTTCTTTGACGTACATAAAACCCATGGCGATGTTTAACCAACATAAAGAGGCTCCAAAGGTCATACATAGCCTCGAAAAAGTATACTTTTTTTTATTGGAAAGTATAGTTAAACAACATTCAGCATTAATTCTTCAAGGTACAACGGAAACATTACAATCTGAAGAAGACATGCCTTTAATTTCCTTTATTGCATTACTTTTTCTCTGATGGATGTTGTTTAATTATACTTTTTAATAAAGAAATTATAGTTTTAAGAGACTGTGTATGACTTTGACTATAGCAAAAAACACTGTTATTACATGTTTTATTTTTATTTATTTAATTACATTTTTAGGCCGATATATCGCCCGTGTGTAGTGTTTTTGGCTAGGTTATTGAGTCTGACATATCTACCACCTGGAATTGCTATGGGAAGGGTTAAACACCGCCAAAGGTTTAATAAAAATACGTTATTTTTATTTATTTCGTCCAAAAAAAAAAAAGTGTAGGGAAGGTAGTCCCGATTGTAAAGTTCTCCACACACTCGCTCCCTCGATGTTAAAAACGGCACCAAAAGTGGTGTAACAGAAAACAAGAGACCTTTTGAAACGTGTCAAATGCGGGTCCAATAAAACTAAAAGAAACGTGTTCCATAACAATAACATTTTGTTGTGATCCAACAGACTAGTTATAGTGACTCTTTCAAGGTTAAAAAGATATTTCGCCAGTAATATTTTTTGTGCTTTCAATGTATCGTACCTCTCTACATTTTTCAGTTTTTTGGGGGAAAAAATGATTTTTTAAGGTTTTACGAGGGGTGTTCTATTTACAATGTAACTTTAATTGTAAACTGGCCACTTATTATCCGCCATTTTTACGAAGTTAACTAGATTCAATATTTCCACGTGTTTGTGTTCAAGTTTTGATTTTTGTAGCTGTAACCGCAAAACTCAGTTGTTTAATGAACTGTAATTAAATTTACTCTTGATTCCTATGAAATGTATTCATTTGTTCACTAAAACAGATAATACGAAACAACACACACCTAATGTTAAAATGGCGCATACAGAAATAAGAGAATTCATGAAAAAAAAAAAGAAAACACCGATCATATTTATAAAAGACGGTTAAGTGTCAAAACCAGACGCCTTCATATGATCCTAATACGACGGTTACAAACTGCATGTTTGACAATTTTAATACAATGTTTATAAATTTAAATAATATAATAATAAATGCGCCACCCCTCAAAACCAATGCATGATAACTTGGGACGTTAAACTACGAATTGGGCAAGCAGTTGTTGAAAATGAACAGATGTCTCCGGGATACCCAATGGTGCCATTTAGCCTTTTTAAAAAAGAATAAAATACTCGTTCATGTCGAATGTTTTTTTTAAATTTATTTTTAAAAAAAATTTAGATTTTGAACAGGATCTTAAAAAATATTCTGTTGACAATTACTTAATTGATCGATTAAATTTTAAATGGTAACAACCTAGGTGTAGATAACTGTTATTTTAGGGGCATTCTGCATTGTGTGCTTTATATTCCAGTTTTCTCCCTCTTGAAGTTTGTACTGCTCATTCAATGTAAAGAAAGAATAATATCTTGTTTGTAGCAGCAACTCTCATGGACTTTTGGCAAAAAGCGACATGTGTCGCTTAAAACGTTTGTAACTTGAAATCTGTTAATTGCATCGTAATAATCTCTGTGCTATAAACAGAAGAAAGATTGTAGAAAATTATCGACTACAAATTATTTCTGTAGACCATATATGACCGGGTTTGAAAACATGTTTACAATCGCTCCCGGTGAACTAGTAGAAATTGCATTGGGAAATTTGAACCCAATTTACAGACACATTTTAAATTTCCACCAAAAATATACTAATGGGCTGATTTCTATAAAGATTTAGGGATGTATTCAATTTTGAATGAAACTTTTTTTTTATGAGAATGGTATTTTGTAAGAAGATCTTATGGAAATATTTATTTTTTTCTTCAAGTCAACAAGCCCATTCCCCATATTTTAATTTTAAGAAATCTCAATTAAATATTTGAGGATTGACACATTTTTGCATTTCTATGAAGATAATTCCCAAGAGAAACTAAATCCGTTGGAATTTTATTCCCTCCTGCTACTTGTTAATTTTAAATTGGCTCTGAATTGGAAAATAAGAAATGAAAAAAAACCTAAAATATTACTGTTTAGAAAGTTTGTTGTTTTTTTATTATTAAAATACAGTGTACAGTTTTTGTGTCACTTTTGGTCTAGCAGTGATGTCCCTTGGAAGGTGCACATGTTGCAATGTGCACCACAATACAACAAGATACAAATTAGTCTATTCTGTTAGAAACCGTGAACAGAAACTGTCAAAATAGGTTTCTTCAGTTTTTAAGTCATTCTGTCTTGCTATCTATAGTATGTATCACATGTACAGGCTGCACCAATGGCGCTAGAAGGCTGAAAATTTAAATATTTACTCCTTATTATGTCTACAAAAAACTTCTTTTTTTTGGGGGGGGGGGGCTCAATTGACAATGTAAAAAGAAGTTATTCATTGATCACGCTTTTTTCCAATTTTTTAATTGATCATCCCTCAACAGGTAATGCTGCCAAAAGACGTTGGCTATATGACGATTTCTATTGAGTGACTAACCAGACCTGTTTAGTTATGGTTAACAAGTCGTATAGTAGAGTCAAATATCAAGAATCCGTGACTGTTGTCTGGGAACTAGGTTTGAAATCATTTTCCATATCCCTAGAACATGCTGATCAGAATTAGCTGGGGTGACCATCTCAAAAATTTCATAATGGCTACTGTTTAGTAATCCTTGGTCAGATGGATGTAAAATTTGGTAGTTAAATACAGCATACAAAGCCTCCAAAAAGTATAACTATATAAAAATGAATGGCTTCTAACTTCATTATTGTGTTAATATCGGATCAATATGTTGTATAGTTATACTTTTGGGGGCCTTTTGTATGCTGTGTTTAACTACCATATTTTATAACCGTCAGACCAGGGATTATCGCATTTTACTAACATTCCAAATCATAGAAACATGTTATTTGCTTAAAGGTGGTATTATAGCAGAGCTGTTTGGTAGGGTGGTAGTTAATAGAGATAAAACCTTTCTGCATGATAGTACAGAGCAAAAGTGATTATAGGAAATTTGGCTTAGAGAGGTCTTCCCCGAATATAGGTCACCTGGGGTGGCACAGCTTTGGACAGTGTGGATTTGCTGTGAGTTGATTGGCTGAGTGGAAGCAAAGAGAAACTTTTGAATTTTGAAGGGAGTAGCCACTGGCTGACCACGGAAGGTCTTGGACCATAAGACTGCTATTACTACAATGAGTGGCAGCCGTTGACGACAGGACGATGAAGAGAGATGATAGGAGGAGGGCGCAAGGGTTGGTGTAGAAAACAGTAATTCGCATTTTATAGGGCAGTTTATAAAAACTTCAAATAAATCGAATTCCTATATCACCTATTTTTTTGCATTGCCTCGTTATCTTTCGCTATGACCAACCTTCCCATTTTCAGCCGTGAGCTGAAAATCTGGTGGACTCAAAGAAGAACCAATGACTGTTGTCTCGTCAGGTACCAGAGTTTTCACAATAGTATTTTGACGGTGCAATACACAGGTACATTGTTACAGAAGGAAATTAGAAATTAAGAACCACTACAATAAAACATAACACATTTATGAATTTAACCCTATTCTATTTTTAGAACTAGTCATGTTACCTTATTTGTAAATGTTTAGGTGGCTGTGTACTGCTGAAGTAAACTGGAAATGAGACCATACTTTTATTTGTGTCCTGAGACTAACTTGACAAATCAGAAGGGAGCTTACAAGCTTCAATCCCTGCAGCTACAACTACCATGCTAATATTGTATGCTTTTTTTTTTTTTTCTTTTTTTTTTTTGTTGGTCAGCCTTAAGAGTCTTATTTACCTTCACTTTCTCTCTTCTGTTGATTAGTCAGCCTGAAGAGTTTTTAAACATACACACTTACACTAGCTTCACTTCACAACACAATATTATCATCTTGCTAAGTTTGCATTCATCTCTTGGTTAGCAGGTCTCATACTTCTTCTAAATAATTAATCATCACTACCCACAACAGTGGTTTATTGCTGGGTTTAGGGGTTCATGTATCTATCTATGTATCCGGACATTGTGTAACAATGCACCCATGTGGTGCAGCGTCAAAATGCTTCTGCAGAAACTCTGGTACCTGACGAGACATGGACAGCGATCGCTGGCTCTCGCTCGAGTCAGCCAGATCTTCACGTCACGAAATATAGATAGACAATGCAAAGAATAGGGATATAAAAAAATTCAATTTATTTGGAGTTTTTAAAACCTCCTGATTAAAATACGAAGACAACAAAGCGAATTAATTACTACTACCCTTAACCTTTCTCCCATATCCTGTGGTCTCTCTTCATTCTCCTTGCCCTCCATCAACTGCTGCTCATCTTAGTAGCAGTCACACCAACCAAGACCTTCCACCCAAACAGTCCGTGCCTAACTGAAATCACCCCCAAAATTCAAAACCTTCCTTTTGCGTCCTCTCAGCCAATCAGTGCATAGTTTGGCTATCTCTTCTTATGATCCAGATTTTTGGGACTTTTCAAGCCCAAATTTACTTTGCTCACTTACTAGCATGTTCGTATTATTCTCCACAAAATTCTTAATCTGTTTTATCTATCTCCCGCCACATCGCTCTGATACATTCGCTCAGCCCTAACCCTTCATAGTAGAAACTTGAAATTTTGCACACACACACTCCCCTCAATGAGTAGGGAAAATGTTTTTTTTGTTTTTTGAAAATTCCCCATCTAAATAGGTTTCTAGAGATGGGTTCAATATGCAATGTAAGTTCATGCTAAATTTGTCACTAGTTTTTGCCCGCTTGTTTTTTTTTTAAAACTCTGACCTTTTTCAGTGATCACAGCCAAACAAAAGGCGAGTAACTTATTCATTGATTACCCCTTTTTCCAACTTATTAATTGATCATCCCCAACAAGTTACTCCCCATGAATTATTTTTTTGAATTCCCTAGAATGAATTTAAGAGTTAAAACCTGAATGTTCTGCTGTCTGATATATTCAATATTTTAATGAAAACCTTTTTAAATGCAACTTTTTGTCTATGAATGATAACCTTTTTAAATGCAACTTTTTGTCTATTCTGTTGTTTGTTTACCTTGATACAGCTTTACCAACCCCTTCAATGAAACCTGATTCTTCTAAAACGGAAGTCTTACCTGAAGATGAACTGGAAGATTTGGTCAAACCTAAGAAATCGCAGATGACCCAACTGCCAAAACCATTGCCGTTGCCGAAAAGACAACGTGTTCTGATCAGTATTCCAACTTTGGATTCGGTACGCATTCATTTCGACTCGCAAAATATTATTCAGATGTAAATGAAGATTAAAGGCTTTAGTTCAAGATCAAAGTGTAGCATCTGTTCTTCTCATGTCAAATGAAACATAGAATTAACTTCCCGTTTTCAATTTTAAACGTTATTATGATTGATATGTATCTATTTTTTGGACTGTTCTCATCTTGGTTTATTGAAAACAATGTGTTGGCTGTTGTATTCTACAGCTTACCTCAGGTGGGTGTTTTAAATTGGGATGGTTTGGAATGCTGCGACGAGGCGGGTGGCCTTTGAAGCGTGGGGGAGGGGGGCAGAATGTCCTCATTCCGCCATCTATTTTCGGGTGTGAGATTTCCTTTGTCCATTTTTCCTGTCTATAAATATTGATGATCTCCCATCTAAAAAATTCAGACGGATATCATGATTGGATTGGAGGATGGTACTGATTGTAAAGTTGCACACTCTCGCTCACTCGATGTTAAAAATGGTGCACAAATAAAGAGAAATAAGAGAATTAATAAAACCTAAAAACTAACATCCCAAGGGAAATTAT
>VCCN01000420.1:15153324-15167717 GCA_006491835.1 Architeuthis dux | reverse complement strand
TGGAAGCAAATAGTTTTATTACAGAAACAAATGTTGCCAAACACTGTCAAAAATGGTGTAAACAATGTTGCATGTTTTGAACAGTCAGTCCTTTTTTGTTTTTCTTTTCATGACATTATTGAACATGGTAAATTATTCATTTTCTGAAGCTAAATGGATTACTTCCCTTGAATATGAATGGCTTCATCTTAAACACAGCTAAACTTTCTCCGTCATGTTAGATATATATGGGATAGGAATTTGTAGATGAAACACTGGTAATGTTCAATTTTATGGTGGTTAATTCAAACAGCTTCTAAGGCTTACAGTTATCTCCCTTGAAACAGGGGTTACAGAATTATCTCCCTTGAACAAAGGCTTACTGGATTATCTCCCTTGAACCGTTTTGCTAAGATACTAGTCTGCATTCGTAAAATAATTTTTTTTTTTTTCAAAAAAAAAAAAAAGTAATTTTTATTAAAGAATTTCTATTCAAGCGTAAAAAAAAATTCTTTAATAAACTTTAGTTAAATTTAGGGCGATTGTTACCTGGGAACCTCAGAACGGCATTTTTTTCTTCACAAATATTGAAATTTTCTCTGGTCCGTTATTTTCACTTTTTATAAACCTCATCTGAATTCTTTATTTCCAATATGTGCTGTTTACTCACTGCTGTACATTGACAACCTGAGTTAAGTTGTGATAAAAACAACTAAAAACTAATAGCATTCCAAGGGAAATTATGAATCACCACCACCCATATATGCTGTGTTGGGGGTGATGAATGAATAAGTTACTTCTCTCACCTTTTTAGTGGGCTATGATCACTAAAAAAAGTCTGAAAAAAACAAGTGGGCACAATCTAATGACCAATTTAGTATAAACTTACATTGTATATTGAACCCACCTGTAAAAATTTAAAAAAAAAGTAGAATCCTAGTTTGCATGTGTAAAATGATAACGCCTGTTAGCCTTAAAATGAGCTACGGCTTACAGCATTATCTCCATGTAATTTGGTGATATATATAGTATCACAGAAGTACCTCCCGATTTGTCCCAAAACTAATGTCAGTTCTAAGGGAAGCAACTATTAAATTACTATTAAAAGCAACTATTAAATAGTTGCTTCCCTTAGATAGAACTGGCATTAATTACTGTACTTTTTCAACAGAAAATAAACTTTATTTCCATCCAAACCTTTTAACGTTTCACACATTCGCGCACTCAATGTTGAAAACGGAGCACAAATAAAAACAATTTAAGAATTTAATTTATTCAAAGCAATAACAATATAATTTATGTATTTACTTCTGTTTTTCTTTCATGGGGAGATAATCCCATAAGCCGTAGTTCATTTTTAATGCTAACAGGAGTTATCTCCATTTTACGCATGGAAACTAGTATTCTACCAGGTTTACAATACTTCATCTAATTAAAAATGAATAAAATAAGTATCGATGTACTTAAGCTCCTTTGAAAAAATCATAACTAGGACAGATAGTACTCTTACTCTTAAATTCCACTAATCAAGTAAGAAAATTCTTATGCAATATGACTTTGAATAAATATTACATTAAACAAGCCAGAAAGTCGGGCCATAGATGTGCTACTTCTTTTTTGTGTTAAGATCTAGCAAGGGCTGTGTTGCCAACTTTATTTTCAAGTTTATTCTAGAATTAAGTAAAAAACATCTACAAACAATCTAGATTCTCCAGATATATATCTAAAATCTAGGAAATATATTACATATTATTAATAAATTAAATGTGGCATTAATCTTCAACATTTATTTTATTAAAATATTAATTCATCATTTAAAATCATCTAAATGGCAATTTCTGATATCTATACGCAACCAAAACCATCTAGATTTAGATGAAAAACTTCTAAATTGGCAACACTGAGCAAGGGACGTAACTAATATTTCGGTATGTCAGTCAGTGACGGCAACCGATGCTAGAAGTGCAGAGCATTGCTCCTTTTAAGGAAAATCTACTGTGTAATAAGCAAATGACTGAATTTAAGATTGATTTTTGGACAAGGGAAACAACTCTGCCTGTCTTAAGATATTCGTCAGTTTTGATTTTTCTCTCCTAGGGAGTTTTTTCCAGCTTCAAAATACGTATATATCCTAACGGACGAATGGCGTGTACACCCATTCCATCGTAATTCACCAGGAAAACATTGTGGTTCAAGGGAAATATTGCATTGACCACCATAAACTTGAACATTACAATTTTTTCGGCTAGATCTGGCTGATTTTTGTTTCAATTTAGCCGATAAAAATCTATGATATCCCAAATCTGTCTGTTTAAAAAAATAAATAAAATAAATTAAATAATTAGTATGTTTAATGAAAGTAAATGTTTAATTTTTATTAATGATTAGTTCTGGAGCTATTTGAAAAGTGGGCTTTAAATGAGTATATATAACATTTATGTGGTTCGTCAGCTTGTTGAATAGGCAATCCTTTCAAAGGCCTCGGCTCCATATGAAAATTCATTTAAATAACCATGGTTCTTGGTATCAAAACGTTGAAAAACACTGATTTAGTGAGATTTGTTATTGTATTATGTTAGTAGAAATGCAGTAGGTGAACTATTCATAAAGCTTTTCTGGGGGTGGCCAAGGGGCGATTTAAAATAGCTCCCTCCACCACTCAGCCACGCCCCTGTTGTTACAAAATGATAAATTAGTTTTTGATGGAACAAATTATTGTTAGTATTAGTATTTGCTGGTAATGTTCAAATTTACGGTTGTTAATTCAAACAGTTTTTAAGGCTTACACAGTTAACGCCCTTTTGCAGAAGTTGGGTGCCGGTTTTAAGTGAGTGTGTGGATTATCAGGTAATCCACACACATGATTACTCAATGTTAAAGACGGTGCACAACTTTTACAAAATAGTGAGACTTAGGAGCTGTTTGAATTGATCACCATAAACTGGGTTATATTTTTTATACACTTCAGCACTTCTGACACCTTTTGTCAAATAAAGATATTTTTCATTTAATTTTATCTGATGAAGTATTATAAATCTTTACTATTTTTCAGATACAGCTTAATTCTATGTGTATATTTATATTATTTACAATATCTAAGCTCAATGTTTTAGTTGCTATTTTATTCTTTTTAACCAACTGGCCTAAGTAAAAGTTACGATGAAAAAAAAACTTCCCTTTTCATGGATTAAAGATATTTTTTCCTTTAATTTTATCCGATGGAGTATTATAAATCATTTTTATTAATTTTTTTTTAACTACTATTTACTTACAGCTTAATTTTTGCTTTTTTATTCTTTTTAACTGTCCTGAGTAACATTTATAATAAAAAGATTTCCCTTTCAAAGCTTTGTTCTGGCGTTCAGTTTACTTTTATAGGGAAAATCTCTTTATTCGACAAAAGGAGTTATCTCCCCATGACCCCGGAAGTGCGGAAGGGTAGAAAAAGTACAACCGCCATAAAATTGAACATTACCAAAAAAGTTAGTCGAGGGAGATAACTCTGTGAGTCTTCATAGCTGTTTCAATTTACCACCATGAAGTGGAACATTAGTGTATCTGCTTACTAATGTAATCATTAAAAGAATATTTGCCTCCCGGCAACATTAGCCAAGTTATTTACATTCAAAACAGAATGAAAATTCTGCCTAAGCTGAAAATTTTAGATTTATGAAGAGATATCTGAGTCCAATTTATTTCCAATTTGTTTTAATATAAAATTATGATTCTGTCACATTTATTTTTCAATTAATTTCATATCTGTGATTGAAGATATCTTTATTTCTTAAGTTACCAAAATATAAATTGTACACTATTGATTCTGATGTGTGGAAAATATATTAAATTCTGTATCCACTTCTAACTAGGCTTGTCTTTTACAACTTTGTATGAAGTAGTAATTATCTCTAATGTATGCACTATTTAAAGTATTGGAAACCGTCCATCTAAACTGTCAACAATGTTTTCTCTTTTAATATAGAAATTTCATATTTATATAAGTCTTAAAGTTTTTAAGATATTACTATGGAAAATGTTTTTAAACTAAAGATCTTTCCTACAGAAATGTCTTATGTTCTGTTTATTCGTTTACTTCAATTATTTACTAATAACTGTTAATTAGAGATGTTCAGAGGGATTTATGTTTTATACAGAATTAGATCTTATAGTACTATAAGTAAAGTTTTCTTGTAGGGATCCTCAGTTCTTTGCCATGGAACTGTTTCGGGGATTTAAAAACAAAAGTCTTTCTACCATGTTCTCCAACAGTGCTGATCAAGCACCACCTCCCTCAAGCTATAATTCTTATATTTAGTTTCCAAATTCGATGCTATTCCAAAGCCTGTGTTGGGTAATTCTTGAATTACCTCCCTTTTCTGGCTAAATCTGGCAACTCTGCTACTGTTAATCAGAAATATAAGGAGCCTTGTACATAGAAGATCTATAATGTTCCATTGGCATAAAAAGTGCCCTTACACTGGCTACGGCTTCAGCCGCTTCTGGTTAGGCTCCACATATCACATTACCTACTCAGCTGTTTGATATGTGTAGGCGCCAAGCACCCGAAGTGGCTTTGCTTACTTCACCCTTTTCCCAAGGGCATTAGTGTGAAGTGAACACAAATTGTCCCAGCCGGCGTTTGAATTTGGCTCATGTGCTCGGCCACCCCGCATCTCCTGTTGGCCCATCAATAAAATGATTCTATTAGAAACTGTCCATCAAAACTTTCAACATAGGTTTCTTCAGTTTTCAAGTTGGTCTGGCTGGCTGGCTGGCTGGCTATGTATGTATGGCGTGTACAGACCACAAAAATTGAAAATTTACTTATGTCTAAAAAAAGTTTTTAGGTTTTAGTGGGGGTTCAATTTGCAATGTAAGTTTATGCTAAATTGATCCCCAGTTTGTATCTGTCAACATTCACGCTTGTTTTTTTTTTGTTGTTGAAAAATCAGACTTTTTTAGTGATCCGACAAAAGGTCAGAGCAATAACTTATTCATTGATCACCTCTTTTTCCGACTTTTTAATTGATCACCTCCAACACGGCATGCTTCCAAATGACATTGGTCACGTGACTGTTTCTATTGAGTGACTAATAATATATTTACCGTTTAGTGTGAAAAACTGCGGAAATTCATTGGGCTAATTGAGAAAAGGGGTGATCAATGAATAAGTTACTTCTCTCGTCTTTTGTTTGGCAGTGATCACTGAAAAAATTGGAGTTTTCAAAAAACAAACTAAGAGATCAATTTAGCATAAACTTACATTGTAAATTGAACCCCACACTAAAAACCCCTTTGTTGGGGAATTTTCAGAAAACAAAAAAACTTTTTAGTAGACATAATAAGGAGTTCAAATGTTCAAATTTTCAGGCCTCTAGCTCCATTGGTGTGTCCTGTATGCGCTGTACATACATGGCCAACCAGACCAGCTTAAAAACTGAAGAAACCTATGTTGACAGTTTTGATTGACGATTTCTAATAGAGGAAATAGCCGATTAAATATTCTAATGGGGGATTTTGTGAATTACACAACAACAGATTTCTTTTCCAAAACTGCCATCAAAAAGGGAGATAACTCTTGTTTGATTGTTTTTCATTTGGAAATTTTGAAGGATTGATTTTTTTAAAATCTGACAATAAATTCATTAAATGATATTAATTAGAAACCGTCAACTAGCATTATCAAACATCGGTTTTTTTCAGTTTTTAAGTGATTCTGCAGACAATTAGTGAATACAAGAAATCTTAGATTGATAGATCATGTATGTATAAATGATGTTTTTTTGATACTCAGCTTACGAATGATATATTAGAAACTGGTGAAGATTTGTTACTGTGCCACTTTTTATTGATATTTTATGTACTTTGATAATATGGGGTTCCAGACATAATATGCATATCAGACTAACATCTATTCCCTTTTATCTTTTATCATCAATTTTCAATATTTTTATCATCATTTTAATGATATTTTATCTTTTCAAAAAACTTATCTAATTTTGCTTTCACAGATGGTTTTGTAAGTTATTTAGAAAACCAACATAAAAGTGTCTGAGGAAATAAAATTAATTTCATTTTTAGCAAATAAAATTATTCTAATTGCATCAAAACTGTTACAACTTAAAATTATCAGAAGTTCTCGCAAAGCCATCGCCTATTTCCCAAATCATTTTTAGATAGAAGATGAAATTTTATTGAAATGATGATAAAAGTTAATGGCAAAGTAGGATGACTTAATCGTCAAAATATGGATTGCATCATAAGGACAGATTTGACTGATCACCATTAAAGAAGCTAACCTCTTTTTTACTTTCATACTAAGCTGGCGCGGCAATGACTGTTTGAGTTTTAGTAAAAAGCGATTATTTTATTTTTTTTTAAATTTAAAAAAATTCTTTTTAATTTTTTAATTTTTATTAAATCAAGTATTGTAAACTGTTTTTATTCATTTTTGACTAGTACTTACATTCATCCTAATTTTTAGTTTGTTTAATCACAATTTCAGTAAAGCTGGCATCGGCAGTGTTATTGTTTTGGTTTTAGTAAAAAAGCGATGAATTATTTAATTTTTAGTATTGTAAACCCTTTTTCTTAATTTTTAACTACTATTTACCTTCATCTTCATCTTCATGTTAACTTTTAGTTGTTTTTTTAAAAAAAATTACAATTCATTTTGGTTTTAATAAAAAAGCTATTATTATTCATTCATTGTAAACCATTTTACACATTGTGATTCAAAAAAAAAAATTAAAGAAAACTACTAAAAATTAAGATGAGGGTAAATAGCAGTCAAATCAATAAAAGATGGTTTACAATACTTGATTTTAAAAAAAATAAAATAAAATAATTGCTTTTTACTAAAAACTCAAACAGTCATTGCTGTGCCAGCTTAGTACTAAAGTGAAAAAAATGTTAGCTTCTTGAGTGGTGATCAGTCAAATCAGTCTTAGTCAGTTGGTACCTTACTATAGCAGTGAATGGTCATAGAAAAAAATGGCCCACTGGGGCTTTGCCTCGTGAAGGGCAAATAAACGGGACCAAATGAAAATCGAACATCCTCGGCTAAGTGCAGTTAAATCTGTCATTTAAAACAGTAGAGAAAATCAATCTCTTCTCTTGATATGCCCACGGCACAAGGGAGAAACAAAAGTGAGATAATAACGAGAGAAAGAGGGACACAGTAAAGTAACCTGATACATATTTGACCATCCTTATCTCATGGCCGTTAGCGACTACCCTTTTGAAGGTCACCCAAAGTGGTTGGCATAGTAGTAAATGCCGCTTTCTCTCTGTCGCTTGAATGAAGTTTTTAGACAACTGAAATAAACTACATTTCTCAAGTAAATAGACATGTTTACGATTGTTTTAATTTTGGAGTCTGACCATTGAATGAAGTCTGACCATTGAATGAAAATCGAATATAAGTGTTTCAATATTTCCTGAACGCGTCATGGTGCAAAAGTCCACTCTTCAGCCTGGGTCCCTGCATCAGTCAAGACTTGGTCGACAATTCTCAATTTCTGCTTTGGACCTCTACAAGCCATTATAAATGAGGACTTGGTTTTAAAATGGATTTATTTTTAAAAAAAAAGATATTGAATACGAAAGTAAAAATGTTAGCTTCTTTTGATGTCAATACAGTGTGAGGTTAGAAACTCCATGTTTCCAAATAAATGACTATTTAAGAAAAATACAAATGTGTAACTTTTAACATTTTTTATTTGATATTTTCATTTTTTTTTTTTTTTTTTGCAGGCCAAGGAGAGAGAACTTGAACTGAAAAACCAGTGGTCACAAAATAAATTGACAAAGAGACAAACGCAAGCTAAATATGGCTTTTAAATATGAGTGTTGATTCCTAGAATGTGTACGTAAAATGGTGATAACTCCTGTTAGCCTTAAAATAAAGGATTATCACCTTCTTTGAACAATAGAAAAAAAACTTCATTTCCATACAAACCTTTAACATTTCACACACTCGTCCACTTGATGTTAAATAAGATGCACAAATAAAATGAATAAAAAAAACTTTATTTACATACAAACATTTCACACACTCGGCCACTCAATGTTAAAAACTGCACAAATAAAGAAAATTTAATTTATTCAAAGCAATAACAATCTGTTTTCCTTTCAAAGGTGAGATCATCCTTTATTCATTTTAAGGCAAACAGGAGTTATCTCCATTTTATGCACACATTTTAGGAATATACCATGATTTGCTGTTGACATCATGGAATCCTGACTCTCAACACTTTTTTTTTTTTTTTTTTTTTTTTTCCTTTTTATATCCGCTTCATCTTCTTTATCAAGTGTTGGGAGAAAAAGTGGAGGACAGAAGACAAGGTGTCTTTTATAAGTATAGCACACACTTGCCAGGAGGGGAGATAATCCAAGCCTTACCCAACACAGGCATTGGAATAGTTTTGAATTTTGAAATTGAGTGAATCTGGGGGCAGGGGTTCAATACCAACCTCTTGAGCTAGACACACTTCAAGAGGCTGGTATTGAACCTCTGCCACCAGATTCACTCAATTTCCAAATTCAACACTTTTCCAATGCCTGTGTTGGGTACGTCTCTGCGATAAAGTTTGGATTATCTCCCTCCTGTCCAAATCTAGCAACCCTGGTATAGCATTGTCTTCATTCATTCTTTTCATACTAGTTTTATCATCCTCTCCATGATAGTTTATTCATCCTGAACAAGAAATCTCTTCCCTTCATCATTGATAAATAATACAGTCAATGTAGATATACATTTACTTACCTGAAACAACTCTGGAAATATACTCTCCTGGGCAAGGACAATGAGCCAACCTTTTTTATCAAATTCTTTGCAATTACTCTTCCATTCTAACAATTATGAAATATTCGACAATGTTATACAACAGTGCATGCAGTGTCTGTGCACAGAGTACGTTTTTAGTATTGGATAGCTTTTCCCTTGTTTTTCTTCAGAAAACTGAGCCGTTTGGTCAAGCTGTCCGATAGTTGTTTACAGTGTGCTGCATATGTTGTTCCATTCATCTCTGACTGCTTCCCACAGCTGGTCAGTGTTCCCAAATTTACTCCCAACCAGTTTGGCCTTAATATGCCCCCATATGTTCTCAATGGTGTTAAGATCTTTTAAATGATGGTAACTGCTTGGCTCATTTTTTTTGCCCAGGAGTCGTCATTTTTTGTGTGAAGCCCTAAATACAACTAATTGTGATGAATTTAATTTGATAAAATTTGATTTTCCCATATCCTGTATATACCGTTGTATAAGTCGACTTCTGAAAGCTTCAAGTATTTTTCTAAAAATGGATCATTTTAGTCTGTTTAGACCAGAGCTTTCCAAATGTTTTGCATTGGTGACACACTTTTTAAAGGTAAAATGTTTGTGACCCATTACTTAAGTTTTGTTAGTGAAGCCAGCAGTTCAACTGACTCAGGAAAAGTATCTTTTTGAAAGATATACAAAAATTATATTTAATTTTGCGACGCACCTGGAGATTATCGGTGACACACTAAAGTGTCGCAACACACAGTTTGGAGAGCTCTGGTTTAGACCCTGGTTTAGATCCTATGAACTTGACACTCTGATGGACGACACAATGCTGCCTTGTGTTGGAGAGTCAACTTATCCTTGGATTGACTTATACGCAGGTATATACGGTAAGTAAACTTTTTATTGAATTTTGTTTGATGTCTTTTTTGTATCTGAGATTGTTTATATCTGGAAATAATTTATGAAATAAATACTGATGGAGCTAGAATGAGTCTTTTTATAAATGTTTCTATTTATTTTCATTTGATGAAGTATTATAAGTCTCTGGGGCAATGCGCGTTCTAAAGGTGGGTCATTCCATATCAAATAAACCTAATGGTCCCATGGGCACCATCTGGGATTTTGATGAAATGTCTGTAGGTGATACCTTTTCTAGAAAAAATTAAACCCTGAACATTTCAACTTGATTGAACCACCGGATCAGAAGTTATGACAAATTGAAATGAGATTAACTTTACATGTCGCAAGCCGCAAGCATGATTTGCCAAATGTGGCACTTCATATCTATGCTATTTAAAAAGATATCTAGCTGAGATTTGGTACCCCTGTAGGTTTTCACCCAACTAAGAATATAGTTAAAATGAAGCTGGGAAATGGCTTTTTAGGGGGAGTTGCTAAGTGTTTGGCTGGCTGTAGAAACTGAATTAAGGATGTTAAAATAAAAATTCCGCTGGATTATAATCAATTGAGGCATTTCCTTGTGTAAAAGATTGAAACAAAGTTTAAAAGCATTAAATACTTTTCTGATGATCAAAACATAGGACCATTACAGTAAAAACCCAAAGTTGTATGTGTTTTATGAATGCACGAAAAGTAACGTAGTCAGTTGAAAGAATGGTTCAAACATCTTAACCAATGGTTCAATCAAACTGAATTTTCAGGGTTGCATTTTCTCTAGAACAGGTATCACCTACTGAAATTTCATCAAAATCTAAGATGGTGCCCATGGGGACTTAAGAAATATTAGGTGATTTGATATGGAAAGACCAGGTGCATGTTTGGAAGGGACCAGACTTTATGGTGTGTGGAACAGTCTGCCATAATAGTCATGTACAATTATTTTCTGTCTGTTGAACGAAACTATGGCTTCAAAGTATTTCAGTTACTTCTCTTCAGTGTTGCCAATTTAGATATTTTATATCTAAATTTAGATCTATAATTTTAGATAAAAGATCTGTAATTTTTTATTTATTTTTGTCAAACTTGACACTGCACTTCCTTGTGTGCTGACTAATATATTTGGTGAATGTCAGTTTCTTACAATGGCCAGTTGTCGAGTAATCGCTGTGCATACACACACACTCTTCCAGATTTCTTCAATTATATTTCTGACTACTTTTTACCATCATCTTAATTTTTTTAGATGTTTTTTATCACAACTTTTACTTAATGCCGGTTTCCATTTGGCAGTAAATGAACAGCATTCATCAGAAATAAAGAATAAGTGTTTTAGGTGAGATTCAAACTCGCATCCTCTACCAAATGATCTACTAAGACTCAACCAGAAGGCAGAACTCCAAGACTCTTAAACCCATCCTTCATTCTGCTGCCATGTTTGTTTACATTCTGATTGTTTAATTTATATGATGAACAATGTTTTTTTCCTTCTGTTTCTCTATCCGTAATGATGGACTCTTCTGCTTAAAGGTAACAATTTTGCTGATGAAAAATATCTAAGATCCACCATTTGAAACAATGAACTCTTCCAATGAAAGAAGTTCAGTAGTTTATTTTCTAAAATAAAAAATCATCTCATAGACATTTTTTCACTGGTAATAAATAGTATAAAGATAATATACAGCAGTATAGTCCCTTTTGCAAGGTGTTAGTCAGTGATCTCACTAGCTATTTAATGGTTAATTTCCAATAGAAACCTAATTCTAATTTCCCAATTAAGCTGAGCTGTTTTGATCATTTTGGCCATTTTTGGCATGTTTCTGACCATTTTTAGTGACTTTTTGCCATTTTGGCTCTTTTGAAAATACAAAAATGCAGACCTCACAAAACTTCCCAATCCTATAAAAACAGTGGGGAAATCAAATTCCTGGCTAACAACTTGTTTTATATAATAAGTACAACTCATATAGACAGACTGAGATAAGATATCCAGGCACTAAGTATCAATACACCACGTGAACAATTGTAAAATAATACAGGAATCATTTTGCAAGCAAGCAGGATTAGATGAATATGTAGTAAACCAATCACACACCCTTCTACAGGGTTTTTTCTTGTCGGTGATTGGCTGAACTGTTTAAACAAAGAAGAAAGAATTATCTCACAGAACATTTTTAGAACATTTTAATTTAGTGTGAAAAAAATAAGTATACAATTTGTATATACAAGCACTCATCATAACAATCATATTTACACTTTATCTTAATCTTATGTCTTAAACCTTTGCAGTGGTGTAATAAACATCATAAATCTTCTTAAAATCATTTGCATCTGTTGATAGCACTACATATTCCAGTAATCTATTCCAAAGTCTTACCACTCTATTGCTAAAACAGAATTTTCTGATATTCAATCTACTTCTATTTGCTACCGTATATGTGTGGCCTCTCGGTCCCTTCTAGTAAAAAAATACATCAAGGTTTATTACTTCTAAACCATGCATTTCTACTAAGTCTCCCTGACAATAGCACTGATAATATACCTGGAGAATATTTTCATCATTTACAATATCTAGAATATTTCTGTTCATACAGTAATCGTAACACGGATTTCTATTTCCAACATGTAACGCATAACTCTTATCTTAACTTTATCTAGCTTATACTTTGTTACATTAATTTGTACAGCAATACTGTAACCATACTACATCAAAACCTGCATGAATCAAGGTCTTATTATAATTTAATGGGTTTAGTTTTCAGCTTATATTTAGTTACATTAATTTGTACAGCAATACGTTACCTGCACTAATCAAGACTATTGCTGTATACAGCAGTATAGTACCTTTTATAAAATAAGTACAAAGCATATAGACTCAAATAAGATATGTGGCCTACAGCTACAATACTGCATTATGATTCATAGTGTTCAATCTCCAAAATAAGAAAAAAACTGAGCATTGTAGCTAAAGAAATAACGAAAATATCAAACTTTTTAAAAATGGTTCATTGGGCACTTATCATACGTGGCCACTCATACATATAAGTACGATCAATAGATCAGCTGAACAATGTCTGTTAATACAGAACAGATTCTTTTAAGAGTTGACGTGAGATTCTTTGTTATGCAGTTGAATAAAAAGAGAGAGAAATAAGTTGGCAAGTCTAAAGAGAGAGCGCGTGCATGCGGGGCTGCTTCTTAGTGATTGTTGCTATTTGCTGACGCCGTGGAGTCTGTGGGTGAATAAATTTGCCGTCTTTCTACAACGGGAGATAAACTTAAGAGATGCGTCCCAGCGGGGACTATTGATTTTCACCAGCAAGTCAGGTGACTTCATGGCAGGTGCTTGTTTTCCACAACTGCGTCGTCGTCGTCTCCCCGATTCTTTTAGAAACCGTCAATCAAAACTATCGACATAGGTTTCTTCAGTCTTCAAGTTGGTCCGGCTGGCTATGTATCACATGTACAATCTGAACCAATGGAGCTAGATGGCTGAAAATTTAAACATTTACTCCTTATTACGTTAGACAAAATGGATCAAGGATACTCAACGTGTAGTTATACTTGTATTAAAGACACAATTATAATGCAGTTTTT
This sequence comes from Architeuthis dux, assembly GCA_006491835.1. Taxonomy (NCBI): domain Eukaryota; kingdom Metazoa; phylum Mollusca; class Cephalopoda; order Oegopsida; family Architeuthidae; genus Architeuthis; species Architeuthis dux. The sequence goes on along the minus strand of VCCN01000420.1, from coordinate 15,154,477 downwards.
GGAAATCCTCAAACAAAACTCAGTATAGGTTTCTTCAGTTTTTAAGTTGGTCCAGCTGGCTGGCTTTGTATGTATCACGCACTGGACCAATGAAGCTAGAGGGCTGAAAATTTGAATATTTTTTTTAGAGATCACTGCCCAACCAAAGGTGAGAGAAGTACTAATTTATTCATTGATAATTTCCAATTTTTTTATTGATCACCCCCAACACGTCATACTGTCAAAAGACATTGGTCACGTAATAGTTTCTATTGAGTAACTAACCAGACCTGTCTTCTTCTTTTTCCCGCTGCACTATGATCAGATGCCTCCCGCTGCTGCTGCTGCCTTCATTCACGTTCTTTCCACCTAAACCAAACAGTTTCCTCGAAAATCCTGCTGACAAAAAACCAAAAATCATTATCTTCAGTTTTCGTTTTCTCTCTCTATTTACTTTTTGCTACATTCACACTTCACCTGATTGGACAGTTGGAGTTCTTTTTTAACCCAACTGAATTTTATACTCTTAAACTTAAGTGGAAGGTAAATAAAATTTATAGGAATTACTTCAAGCATAACACTCCTCAGTAAATCCTGGAGTAAAGTTGTGTATATATAGTCTATGAAACTTTTATAACTTCTGCTACTAACAATGTTATTAAGAAAAATAAATTTAACTTACTTCTTGGAGCATCGATGTGACCAAGTGTTCGTCAATGTAGTCAGTGACTTAAGCCTAATTTCCATATCCTTTTTCACTGTATCTCTTTCCAAAATTCTTATGTTCAGTTTCTCGGTTTTTCTAACGACATACATCTTCCTTAGAAGGAAATCTATATATATATATACTAATTTTACAAAGAGGAAGTAATTTTAACGGCTACTAGAAAAAAGGTACTCAGAAAGGCAATATTTTATACACTGAAATTACTAGTGTATTTAACTAAAGTCCTCAGCTACTTCTCACGGCAACGGTTTCAGGGTTTTATATAGTTGGTTAAATACAACAGACAAGGAAAACGTTTTCACCTTTTTGGTTAGACTTTCTTGTTTACGCACAAGAAAATGTAAGTTCAGATCCAATGTATATAAATATTATCCAAACGATATATATTAGATCGAGCGCTTTCGTCTGTATGTTCAACCATTTTCGAGATTGTGAAAACTTTATTGT
>VCCN01000420.1:14920176-14933996 GCA_006491835.1 Architeuthis dux | reverse complement strand
TGTATAATATCCTTCACCCTAGTCCTCTCTCTGATCCATTTTATATGTTTCTATTTCTTAGAGTTAACCCTAGCATTGCTCTCACCATGGCTTTCTTTTCTATCTATTGTCTGTGTTCTGTTCATCTTTAAGCCTACATTTTTACTTTCCCTATTTACATCGGTTAACATGTTTTGGAATTCGTCGGATGCTTCCGACGTCATGGGGATGTCATCGGCAAATCTTAAGTTGCTTAGGTATTCTTCATCTATGTTTGTTCCCATTCCCTCACAATCAGTTTTCCGAAAGATGCGTTCAAGGCTCGCTGTGAATGGTTTAGGTGATATTGTATCCCCTTGTCTTACTTCCTTTGCTATCTTTATCTTATTTGTAGCTTTTTGTAGTCTAATTATTGCAGTGCCATTTTCGTATATGTTTTGGATCATATGTATGTAATTTTCGTCTACGTTGTTCACGCATTGCGTTGAGGACTGCCGTGTGTTCTACCGAGTCAAATGCGTTCTCATAATCTACGAAGGCCAAACAGAGTGGCGTCCTGTGTTCTAGGGACGTTTCAATTAGATGATTTATTGCATGTAGGTGATCTATTGTTGAATAGCCGCTTCCGAAGCCTGCCTGCTCGGGTGGTTGGTTTTCATCTAGAGTGCCTATTAATCTGTTTGTGAGTATTTTTGTGAATAGTTTATATATGTTGGATAGTAGTGTAATTGGGCGGTAGTTGCCGAGGCCGTGCTTATTTCTTTTCGTGGAGTAGGATTACTATTCCTAGACATAAGTTCTTAGGAGCTTTTCCTTCTCTTATGTATTGTTTGGATAATTGTGCTAGTCCTTTGTGCGAGGTCTCTCCTGCATCTTCTAGAAGGTCTGTCGTTATGCAATCCTCGCCTGGAGCTTTACCGAGCTTTATATTTCGTAGAAATGTGCATAGTACTGTTCAGTTACGTTACGGATCTGGCGTGTTTTAAACTTTTTCCCTTTCTGGTAGCCTCTACTATCGTGTTTGTGTTTTTCTTTCTCTTTCCGTGTCTCGTTCTTTTGTTTATTAATTTGTTACGGTCTGCTTTTTTGTTTTCGTCCTCTTTAGTTTTTATCTTCATATTTCTTCTCTCTTTGCTTTAGAGTATTTCCCTGCATTAGTGTCTACATTTGAATTGCCTACCATCTCTGCTTCTTCCTTAATTATAGTTGTCAGACTATTACTCCTTTCCCCATGTCACTGTTTGGTATTACACAAGGCATGGAATATGTTCTCTATCGCTACTCTGATGTTGCTAATGTTCTCTATATCTATCTTATTAGGGAATCTCTTCTTCCTGAGCATCATTTTATTCCTTTCAGTTTTAAAGTTATATTTAATTCCGCACGCTATAATTCTATGATCGCTTCCTATACCCACTTTATTTATAACGGTAACGTCTTTAATATTATTTATCTTATCAGTTAGTATGAAGTCGATTTCGTTTTTTGTCGTGCCATTTGGGCTTTTCCAAGTTCACTTTCGGCCTTTCTGTTTTTGGAAGAATGTATTAGTTATATTTAAACCGAGAAATCTACTAGCATGTAACCTCTCTCATTTCTCTGTCTTATTCCAAATTATCCTACACTTGTTCATCCGGCTTTTCCTTGGCTTACCTTAGCATTGAAGCCGCCCATGAGTATTGTGTACTTTTCGAAGTAGGTGCGTAGACCTGGATTACCTTTAGCGTGTATCTTTTATTTAGTCTAACTGTCAACACTTATTACGTTGCCTGCGATGCTGTTATTGACTAAGAATTCTACTCCACTGACTTTCTTGTCTTCTCTTCCTGTATAATAGAATAGGTGGTGACTTACCTTAAGCTTTAGTAGGTTTTCTAAGCCACGAACATTGTAAGTGTAGATCTTCATGTTGTTTAATTTATTTAATATTCAAGAGTGTGTCTTGCTTGGACACTGTCTGCTCGCATTCGAGGGCATATTGCCAGCAGGCACACGAAGCAATGCGGTTGGACCTTTAGTAGGCGATGATCCAACAATCCTACGATATGTGTGTGGTTGTGCTGTCATATTGGATTTGGAAAGGTGGTGGCTAATTTATCTCACCCGTTGCCAGTATCTCAGGTGAGCATTCAGTATATTTGGTGGGTCCCTATATATCTACAGGGGTCTCTATGGTCCACGCCGTCTTAGACGATACCCCATATATCTATGGAGCTTTCCCCATCCGCCACCTGGGGACGTGCCGGGTAGCAGAGAGATCCTGGACCCTCCGATCTCCGTTGGTTGGTTGAAAAATAATATACTTTTTCTCGTTGATGAGTGGAGTAATTATGCATATCTGGTTAAATACGGCTTAGGAATGTGCTACAGGGCTGTGTGTGTACACTATATTAAATACGTGTGGATATGTGAGTATACAGATGCATCTCATTAACATAAATAAAGTAATGTGTGTGTTCAAAGGCGAATATGTTTACGTGTATGTGTGTGCATATATATATATATATATATATATATATATATATATATATATATATATGTATGCTCTGTTTGTTAATATATATATATATTTTTTTCATGTAACTGACACATGTGTGAGCCTGGATTGTTGATATGAATCGATATCGGGAGCCATGTTCGCATCTTTGGACATTTCAGGAAAGATAACGGCCTTCTAATTTGACCACGTTTCCTAAGATAGCGGCGTCTCGTTAAAAACCCGTTAAGGCTGGTCGTAGAAGTTTGGGTCATTTGCTGATAGTGAGGAACACAAGAAAACAGGAAAGGGAGAGTGGGAGAATATCTGAGCTTGAATGGAAATAAGAAGAAGTGAGATTAAATATACGTAAAAGAGAAGAGGATATAAAGAAGTAGAACCTGGTGAAGAAATTCGCAAGCTTACAGTGCAAATGACGGAGAGGTAGTTAGAAGTATAAACGACAAAGACATGGGATAATTCAGTATAACAAAGCTTTTGAAATGCGAATTCGACTGGCAGTTCCGAGACGGACGCATGACACTGGAGACGGTTACGTCGTCACCCCTGCCAGGTGATGGCACGCGTGTCGCATATCGTAGACTTAGTTAATTGAGCATGAAAGGAAGAAGAAACTTGATACGAAACTATACTTCGTCTCTTTGACTCTCTATAGAACTACTATGATGTTTTGACGATACAATATGTATACCCAGCTATGAAGAGAACACCTGCCTATCTCTCTCAAAACGAGACTTCTTCGTTTCGTTATTCTTCTCTGTTTCTGATTTGATCACATATGAGTGTAGAACAATACAGCAATACCTTGAATAGGACGGTTTTGTTTAGTGCTGGTTTTGATGTATTGCTGAATAAACTAATGTAATTAAGTATAACCGGGAAAAAGCACATATTACTTGAACCGTGCGGTTTGAACGGGGGGATTGTTAAACGGATTAACATCACTATTCATGGTATCGCTGTAATAAGTAATGTCTCTTTTAAACGTATACCATTCAAAACTTTAGCAGCTCTGCACTTGGAAAACTGACAATATCCAACAACGACATCAAGTCCAATATGCGAATTAGTTTGAAACACATCGCTCATAAACAAGGCGACATTTCAAGTCATTAGACAAGGCAATTTCCTATGTAATGACTTTTCCCCAAATTCTGTTGTTTTATCTTTAGGAATCATCGTTCCATTCCAATATCAGTTGGGTCACTTGGGAACTGGGGACGTGCTTTCATTCTAATTAACCCGACAAGATAAATGTCTCCTTTTAGCGCAGATATTAAAATCTCATCGTAAAACTCTTCCGTTCAAAAATTAGAGATTCGGTGTTATATAAAACCAGGCAATTAACATTACCCCGAGCCGTTTTGGCAACAGTTCCCTGGACATAAAAACAAAATAGTTCTGAATGGTATCTAAAAGCCAAGAAAAGCGAAACTAATAATACCCGTACGGAATTGAGACAAACAGTTGCCATCATCAGTTTCTAATTTGAATCATTCGTTTTCGGAATTATTGCCATCGGCTCTAAATCTTTATCGATCTACCTTCAGGATTATAGATGTGACAGATATCTGATGAATGATTTTATGATCGAATTAAATTAGATTCATTTCACCAGAAATAGTCGATTGTCTTTTTTATCTCAAAATGGAGGCCAGGAAATGTGTGGAGATGTAATCGCTCTTAAGTGTAACTTTCCTATCGAAATGGAATTCTTGATTTAGATAACAGGACTGAATGTTAGAACCATATTTCATTTCGTTCCGAATTTCTGAGATGAGAAATTATCATGGTTACTTACTGAATCTTTCGAACTAGTGTCCTCATCTTGGCTGTTTTTAGTGTCTGTCTTACTCGGTAAACATCAGGGAATTTCGGACCGAGTAAGACAGACACCTGAAGAAGGCCGAAGGTTATGGTTGCCGAAACGTTGTGGTAAAAATAACAAAGATGAGGACATATTTTAATATGAAACTAGGATTTAACTGACACATTTTATTTAATTTTCCTTGCTCAGTGTTGCCATAATTAATAACATTTCTCAGTTATGAGCTCTTTATGTAATACGTGATATCACAGGTAGGAATTTTGAAATAGGGGAAGATTGTTCTTGTTAGTTCTTGCTGTTCTTGTTACGCGGGGGGGGGGATAAAGTCAACTCCGGTCCAGTGGACTGGAGCTTGACAATGAATACGATACCTCGTCTATAAAATGCAGACTGACATTCGGGCGCAGTTAATTTATAAATCCTACTCGTCATCATCATCACCACCACCACCATCATCATCATCAGCAGCAGCAACCATCATAAGACCACTGCTGGACAATGGCCTTTCACAGCTCCTTCCATGTCGACCGTCACTGTGCTAACCTTTGAACTGTCTTACCGGCAAACCTTTCTACACCATACCTCCATCTTATGTTTGGTATTCTCCTACTTCGTTTGCTATCCCCTGGGCACTAATTATCCTTTTACCCCTTCCATTATCCTAACTGATTGCTTGGTGTCCAGCCCGTCTCTATTTTTGCTCTCTTAATTATGTATATGATGTATTTTACTTTGGTCTGTTCTCTGAACAATGTTGATATTTTTCTATCTCTTAGTTATATTCCTAACATTGTTCTTTCCATTACTCTTTGTGTTATTCTGAGTTCGTTTTCAAGTCATTTATTTAGTCTCCATGTTTCACATCCGCACGTCATAGCTGGTATTATACATTCATTGTACAGTTTACGTTTTGATACTCGTAATAGTACGAGTTATAGCAAGTATATACAGTAAACTCTCATTATAACGGCACTCGTGCTAACGGCACTATTTAATGACACACGCGTTCAAACATTACTTTTGTTTTATATTCTCGACTGTCGGAGATTAGTTTGCAGCAACAACACATGAAGATTTCAGTGAATTATTTAAAAAAAAAACTAAAATTAGTTGACCTTCAAATCCATGCCCCCTAAATTAATTGCCCCTATTAATGTTTTAAATGAAATATTCCTCAGTCTTTACGTGAGAATCTTCCCTGTCTATGGTATTCGCTAAGAATGTACTGATACGTTCAACACACACTTACCCTCCACCATGGTTAGCATCATGACTATTCGGTGCATTCATTTTGGCAAACCTTTGGTAGAGTAAGCTAAACCTTCAAGAACGAGAAGATCACATTAGTTTTAACATATCCAATTGAAATTATCAGCATTGCAATTTACCGGGACTTCACTCCTTCAGCTTAACATAGTTATATAAGCTTCTCTCAAAGTGGGAAGCTAATATACCAATGGTGGCACCCCAAGGCCAGCCCTGATTGGTTAATAACCCAGTACTATGTAACTCACAGCCATTCAAGAGCCATCCACCTTGATATACACTAAACAGCCAATCATGAAGGGGGACACAACTCCTATTAACTTATAAATAGTTAACAATTTTAAAAAGACGGGCCTACGTCCAATGCATGGCCCCGACAGAGTGCCGAATAACGGGAGTATCCTGTGCTTTTTGGTTTCTTTTTATTAATACACTACCTATGGAATTCCACCCGTTATAATGGCACATTCGTTATAACAGCACTCCTAAATCTCCAAGAGTGTCTTAATAACGGTAGCTTACTGTACTTTTTGGTTTTTCATCATTAATTCACTTCGTATAAAATTCACCTGTTATACCGTTATAACGGCACTCTTAAACCCCCAATAGTGTCTGAATAACGGGGGTTTACACTAGTTTAATGCGTCTGACAGTCCAACAATATTCTCTGGATATCTTATTGTTTGAAACAATAAGAAAGATAATAAAACCATCTCGGAAATCTTGTTAGAGTTGTAAAATAAAACCACAACAGACTAAACTGAGCATGAAGGTTTTGATTAATAGTGTGAATGCTTATTCTTTTAGGTATCTTTTTCTTTCAAATATAAATATAGACGGGGTAGAGACTATGAATAACAGGGTTGGAAACAGTATAAATGTACTTCTTGCCATGAGACATTAATTTCAACAGGAAAAATAATTCAAAAGATCGCTTATTACTGAGGTTCTCAACAAGGGGTTGAGCGTTAGGGTTTCGAGGAGGAAAAGAGACCACAGTCAGACTGTTGGAATATTGATCTTTTTACAAACAGGAATTATCGAATGTACTTTTTGAGTCAGCCAATCCTGGAAACGCCGTGGGGAATGACCTTCTGAAATATGGTAAAAAGGTGTATGAGAAAATAAAAAGATTGAGACCCACTGTCTTAGTATATATGGTATATATGGTGAGAAGTTATGTAAGTTGGATAAAAGTATCCGGTCCTAGGTACCACCGGCAAGACAGGCAGTCACCCAGGGTGCCAAGTGTTAAGAAACACTTGTCAGTTGTCTGAGACAAATAGAAACATGTGAAAATGAATAAATTAAACTGATTAAAAACAGTCAGAATAACAGAATTCGTTGATGTAAATTATATGGATTATACAGGATAAGACAGGATAAGACAGGATAAGACAGGATACTACTATACTTTAAAGGGCGCCGGAGTCCAGCTTGCACAGGGCGACAGGGGCTCAAGGGCCGGCCCTGTAAAAGTGGCAAAAAAGGGAACGACGTATTAACAGTGGTGTATAGCTGTGTGAGTGTGAGATACAGTTACAAAACACTTTTCTTCTAAATGTAACGCTAGGGATTGAATAGGTCGAATACATATTTGTGAAGCCAGATATCATTTGCCAAATACACAGATTAAATTGATTATAAACGTATGGCGTGTTTCTTCAACGACAATATATTTTGCAAAGTAATGAAACACGTGGAATTAAACACCACTCTGGCATCGTGCCAGCATGTGTTTGTTGAAACGGAAATGATAGTCCAGTTATCCAAGACATTTAATTAAAAATAAGAATTGTCTTGAGTCTTCATTTCAAATATAATGTCTTTCTTGGGATATTTGATCCATTTTACAATTAAGGAAATGACAGAAGAAATGACTGTCTGCTCTCGGGAAGGAGGGGTTTTAAACACATCCACCCCTGGAGAAATATTTTGAAATTCATCTAATTTCAGAGACATTTTGAGGCCATATGGAATGGAACGTTAGGTGATAACCTGTGTTAATATGTGTGTGTTTACCCGTTTACGCATTCCATTCTCCCTGGTGGTATTGCAAATTCACTTAATCATACCGTAGATTCCTACTAAACACACATAAAACGCCTACATATTGTACTTATACAAACTTGTGAAAATAGAGAGTCGGGTATACGTACTAAGTGGTTTCTTTCGGACCACTGTTCTTTGTGGGCGGGAGGGGGGTTCTATGTGACAAGTTTTAATAGCGAACGACGTGGACACTGTTTATAACATACCCGAATGTAGCAATATTTCGTCGCTTTTTAGCGTGTTGGTTATAACAATTAAAACAAAAAAAGAAATGCAGTTGTCCGAAATAATCAAAATGGCCACCCTATGTTGCGTTACCCTGAACATACATTATTACATGATTATGTGTGCATCTCCCTATACCTATGTGGGCTGCTGCTGCTGCAACACCAGCAGCAGTAACGACAACAACAACAACAACAACAACAACAATAACGACGACGACGACTACACAACAACAACAACCGTCTTTATTTAAGAAAAAACATAGATCAAACACACATACCCCGTAAGGGAGCGTGGTCCTACATTAGAAGTATTCAAGTAAAAACAAACCTTTTTAGTTTAATAATTACTTACATACATGGAAATAAATATACCGAATTATTAAATTTAAATAGAGGCAATTAGCTTGTTGTGCAACGTTTCCCATTAAAAGCATTAATTAACGATTAGCTTCAAAGAATAGCCCACTGAATCTTGAGACACCGCATCAGGAATATTTAAGTTAAATAAACACTGCAACCACAATTCAATTGAGGGTCTGTGACAAGAAGAATCACTTGATTTACTGATGATATAATACATAATTTTTACATTTTAGGTTACAGGTGGGCACTGACATATTATTTATATCAATGTGTTTAGAAAGTTCATTCAACTTTTGACTTGTAACTTAGTTCTAGCAAATAGTGGCTCAATATTCGGGCGATTTCTAGTGAAATCACTATGGATTTCATTATGAGCTCTAATGCTGTTACTTACATACATAGATGGATAATGATTTGTAATTCTAAACATGATCTTGTATTGTTAACTCGGGCGTCCAAAATAAGTTCATTACGTAATCATATACTTGCCAATCATAACATGATTAGACCGAATTATTTGCTTTTCGAACCTATGATCCCGCGAGATTATCAAGTAAGAATAATTATGGAATGTACTATTTTATTTTTGCAAATATAATAGATAATTATTTTTTAGAAAATATCTTTGGCCTCTCAAATCACACCCTAGAAAGCAGCGATGAATTTCAAAATAAAATGCCGATATGTTCTTTAGGTAAGTACCAGAATCGACATATTCCTGCCGATTGAATGTATTATGTAAAAATGATTGCTAACATATCATACGGCAATCGAATGAAACCATAATGGAAAAGCATGCTAATGAGCATACGACGTATATTTTGCAAGGGTAAACCTAAATATCTCAAACTACGTATATACCGTTATATATGTATGTCTCATGTATCGGCTGACTCCGGATCTGTACTAAGAAACCCTTCATTTATCATATGCCACGTGTATAGGTTGACTCCAGTCTTTCATGGTAATCAAACTAGGGTAACAAAGCAACGTGTTTATGGCATAAGACGACTTTCCGGACTTTCGTAAAAGCTTACATTTGCACCGTAAGGCACTATTACTTTTATTACATTTGGCTATTGTTACTGCCAAATCGCGTTGGATACACCGGTTCTCGTACGGTCACCGAGGTTGGGCAACGACGAGCCTGGTCAGTACATAGATGGGTGACCAACTGGGTAGACCAGGTGCCGTAAGCAGCCGGGCATCATGCAGAGAGCCTCACGTGGCAATCCCGCGAATCCCCCTAAGAGGAGACCGATCTCTGCACTACGCTCAATATCTCAGGGCAAAGGCCAACACTCCGCTACCTCCTGCTGCGAACTATCTGGCTGATCTTGCTGCAAGCGACAATAGATTTATGAATTTGGCTATTTTAGAACTGTTATGACTGGGCAAATGTTCTGACCCGTCAAAAGGCACCACCCTCAACAAATGTTGGTGCAGCGTAGATCAGCTTAAATAATAGTATGAACCGTGTGTAGATTGACGCATATTATAACGGATTTAGTTGTAAAATAACGAATATCCATGTATTGGTCGACCCTACGTATTTTACTTGAAACTAAACCTTAAGAATTACCGTATATACTCATGTATTGTGGATTAGCCTATACATGAGTAATACTTTTGTAAGGTTGAAATTCGAATATAATAAGAATGACTAGGAGCAAAAAAGCATACCATGAATTAATGATTCCATGACCACGTGGCTATATATGGTATTCACAATTATATGCGTTGATTCATTTCATTTTCGAAGTCTTCTTTCTTTTGCCAAATTTAAAGACTTACGTCTTCTTTCCTTAACCAAACAGAACCAAACAGTGGTTGACAACTAATAAGAATGGAAAACTGTGTTTTTATTGTATTCTTAAAATCTCTGACTAAGCTAAAACATTCATTGCACGGCATCGGGTAATGTTTACTTTTAATAGGTGTATATAATACAGATGACATGTTTATTTGCAGGACGAAGCCCAATTTGACCCCATGACTCTGGCTTGGCGTGGAAGTTGATTTAGCACGACACAAATATCTACTGCAGATGACGTAAAAGCCAAACGGTATATTTCAACAGGGGGGGGGTATTATACACATTCTGAGGTTTGATTTATCAGTATAAGTTTTATGCCTCTACTAAGATATATAGATATACGCAAATGTATACGTATTTCCAGATATACATATTAGGTTCATGACAAAGCAAAACGCATTTTTGACAATATGCATTCATAGCACTATTATTCAGTCATCAACGTATTTTATCTGGTTCCCTATGACTGTGTGCCACTTTTTTGCTAAATTGCGTATTCCATCATAACACTTCCTATCTTAACTCGATCGTCATTTGCTGCGTCGCATTTGCAACATTTACGTTCTTGCCCAGAAAATGTTCTTTTCTTTTTTAATTCGACATTCGCACGAGGAAATTGCTAGCCGTAGCGTTGCGTAATAAGACTTTGTCCAGGCTCGAACAATTTGTAGTAAGAAACGTCTGTTTTAATTCCAATAAACATAGAACAGAAGTGTTTTTCTCCGGTAGATTCCATTTAAGGTAATCCAAGATTGCCATTTTGGCCAGTTTATTCCCAAATTAGTCAAATCTGGCCTTTTTGAAAAGCATTTTACCATGAACTTTTTGGTTTGGACATATTTAAAGTTTTGGCTATTTTGACTTTTTTGCAATGGTATTTTAAATGAATTCTTATTTATGCTGTGTACTTCTGATTTGCAATGTTTTATAAACAATCATTATTATTAGTTTGTTTATACAACAATTCACCTTCATCTTAATTTTTCAGTTGTTTTTTATAATCGCAAATCTAATAATCAGGCCATCACCGTAAAGTTTCGATAAAAAAGCAACTGACAAATCAATTTGAAGGTAAATAGTAGTAGTATTTTTAAAAATAGTAGCATAAAACAAAATCAATAACAATGGTTTACAATACTTCATCTAATAACAATACATAACAAAATAATTGCTTTTATAAAGAATTTTGGCATTTGGCATTTTGGGCCATTTTGGGTCATTTCGGTCCATTTATGAGGTGGTTTTGATCAGAAACGTCTCCAACTATCTGGAAACCCTGGGTTGATATGTTGAAGGCTTTCCTAGATTTGGCCACACTTCTATTCTTTATAGACTTTCTTAATACATCCATGTTTCATCGCCAGGGACTATGTTGCCAAAATCACTTGTTCTGTCTCGAGCAAGTAGAGAATAACAATAGTTAAAATGCTTATTGAACATTACGTGGAGAGACCACAAGACAGTACATCATATTATAAAACAAACGGGGTCAGCGATATCATAGGAACCATAAGGAAACCCAAATGGCAATGGGCTGGTCATGTTGCAAGAATGCCAGACAACCACTGGACATCATGACCTGGATACCCAATGTGAAATTGTGACCGGCAGAAAATAGGATGGCGTACCGATATAGGCAGTCCAGAAAGTCCTGGCTCCGCGACGCCAATGCTGCGAGCTCTGGCGAATCTTAGGGGTATGTCCAACGACGGACGTTAAATGGCTGATGGCGATGTTGATGATGGTGAGAAGGAAAAGAAGGGTGATGCTACTAATGCTGCTGTTGCTGCTGCTGCTGATGATGTTTGTCTCGTTAGTTGATGTGGAACACACATTCTGTTATTGGCCTGGAGCACGAATCGACAAACCGAGTTTGAATTCCCGTTCAGACTGTTTATAGCATTTGCACACTGAGACTATTGGGACATGTTTTTAAAAAAGCATGGCTGGCTACTACAGGGTCCAACATCACCCCTACGCCTATTCCGACTTAAGATGATTACTGCATCTTCTGTATTGTGTATATTCCAAAGAGTCTGTGTTCATAAGCTACTAACTACCTGTGTCAATAACATACCTTTAAGTGCTGTCATTTTTGGGAATACAATCAGTGAAGAGTTGCCTCCCCTAAATTAGGTGAGAATTGATCTGGTTCTTGCTGTTCTTGATCTTGTTCTTGTTTTTGTTACGGTGGAAAGCAACTCCTGCCTCCAACTTGTACACATTGATACACATTATTTAATGTGTGGGTTTAGTCCATTTCCTTTTATTTCCCAGATATATTTGGATAGCGTAGTGCTGTTTTCGTATTTTTCTTGTGAGAAGCTAACTTTATGATTCGCCTATCTCTCCTTCCATTTTCGCATTGTTTATCGAGGGGGCATTCTGTTGTTTTGCATTTGCAACTAGGTTTTTGTGTCGTGTTATGGTGTTTTTCTAGTGTTTCTTTGTGTGTACTGATTAGATTTGCGACATTGCTAGTGCGGCTGTAGCTGATTTTAATTGTACTTCTGCTGGGTATTTTGTTTAGCGGGTTGTCTTTAGGTAGGTGGTTATCTATTTGTGTTATGAATATTTTTTCGATGTTACATTTAATTATTTCCAGTATAGTGTGTTAAACCAGATGCATTCTAATTCTATTTTTGCTTTTAGTTTCCTTGGTGTTCACGGATTCTAGTGTATTATTGAAGCCGCTGTTTTTTTTAATGCTTTATAGATTCAGGCAGTTGTTTTATTATTGCTGGTGGGTGGGTAGATTTAGTGCTTATAAATAGTGGGTTTAAGTTATCTTTACGGAATGGTTTATGTTCTGTATTTCCTTGTTATCGTTTTACTTTCATTTTGTTTACAGTTTTCGTTCTTTCTTTCTTTCTTTCTTTCTTTCTTTGATTTCAGCTACACTTTTCTTTCTTTCTTTCTTTTCCTTGTATATTCAGTATTTCTTTTTGTTTCCGTTTCTTTTTTTCCTATTTCATGTGGCGTTTTATTCCATTTTATCAGCTGTTTACTTCTTTCTATTTTCATTCCTCTATTCATCCTATGTTCTACTTAATCTTCTGCACTTCATTATTTGCTTTTCCTGTTTTCCTTCCCTTTAATCTTTAACTTCATATTTCATTCGAATCCGATTATATTATTCTTTCCCTCTTTCATACTTTTCATACCTTTTCTCTTTTCCCAGCCTATTTCTTCAGGATGTATTTCTTTATGTTTAACCATGTTTCCCTTTTCTTTAATTTCATGTTTGATCGTGTGATTTCCTTTTTCTTTTCACTTTCTCCTATTTTCCTATTGTCTTTTTATTCTTCTTTACTACTCGTATCTTTCTTTCTTTCTTTCTTTCTTTCTTTAATAAGCATATTCCTCTATTTGTATGCGAATCAAGGTTCCCACGATCTCTCAATTTCCTTTTTCTCCTTCTCGTCCCGAAACCTAATCTAATTTAACGACTCCGATTTCCACCATTTTCATATGATTTGTCCCCATATAATCGCCCACATAAAAGTCACATCTCCGCTGCGCGTGCGATTATTTCAATTTGTTTATTCCGAAAGACAATCTTATTAAATCGATCGATGTGCTTGGGGTCATTTTGAAAATGCCTCTCAAATACACCACCAAAACATCCGAGTAAATATGAAAAAAACATAATAAAATATGTTCTGTGCATTTTAATGTGCAATAAGCAATTATTGTAAATAACTCGAAGAGCTACCTTAAAGGCCATGAATTTTTAATCGAACGAGGCGTTAGGTCCATGGGAAGACAGCTGATGATCCCCTATATAAAGTG
>VCCN01000420.1:14903367-14914892 GCA_006491835.1 Architeuthis dux | reverse complement strand
AGAAGACGTTGCGACTCCATTGACCAGTAAGTTAAACCCAATATATAAACATTTATAGAAATAGTAGTAAAGAATATATATAAAAGACATTTACAGGAATATATATTAAACAATTACCAAACAAAAACAGGTTACATTCTTTTATATACATATGTATATAAACAATGCATTGATGAGGTGAGAATCGGGGCTGGTTTTACTGGTCTACCCAGCTTAGCGGAACCCCGTTTAGCACTGATTCACTATAGTATTTTCCTAAATGTTAAAATGTTAAATTTCAGAAATAAATAATGATGAAAGATGACATCATATACCGTCTCCGAAATAACTGTATACTGTACAACTTGGTTACTGTGCCACGTGTATGAGAATAAACACGTGAATAATAATTCATTATATTGCGATATAAATCGACACATAGTGATATTCCACCAGCTCTGGTAAATAGCTACCAGATGAGATACACATCACTAATCCATTACAGCTTGTTGAAGCTAAACAGAGACATCGTATATTGATTGCTGGTACAATCCGCTATGTTATAATGACCCCGTATAGCACTGCATCTTTTAGAAACATAGCTCGAGAGCTAATCGAAGTAACCCTGTATATTCTGTCTCTGCTGTTTAATTTTTCAAAAAGGCAAACGATAATAGTTCATTAAAAGCATAACTCAACACGTCGCTAAATCGTAGGTAATACACTGGTTAGATTCAATTGATTATTGGGATTAATTGTTTGTCTTAATTCCTACATGCAATGTGGTACATAATCTCAGCTCAACACTAACATGACTCTGTCTCTGTGTGATGCAATGTTGCTATTAAACATGCAATTCTGCCGACCCCTCCTACTTTCTTGGGGCTTTTGGCGAGAACCCATTCCGCAAATACCTCATTTGCGAAACCGTTCTTTTCTTTTTGGCCTTTAGCCTTTTATACTGAATAAACCGCACAGCCGTGTAACACTTATATGTATTCGCGTGGCCAAATTCTATAGAACATACGCCTTTTTTGAAAGGCCATCAAAATACTGTCATAGAAACTGTAATTTAACCATGGTTGCCAGATATATGGAAACGTTTCTGGTCCAAGACATGTGAAAAAGGGCCAAATACTAATCTTTCTTTTATAAAAGTACCTATTTTATTATTTATTTTTTATTAGATGAAGTATTGTAAATCATCGTTAATATCTTTTTAAAAGAATATACTATTTTTCAGTTGCTTTTGTATCGCTGCGGTCGCACCTCTACGACCACGACCAGAGTAAAGCAATAAAAAGCAACTGAAAGAAAGATGAAGGTAAATAATAGTATAACAAAATGATAATGCTGATTGTTTATAAAACTTTCCAATACTGCTGTATACACACAACAAGAAATATCTATTTTATCGAAGTCAAAAAAGCTAAATATTTAAATATGGCCAAACCAGAAATTCATGGCCAAATGCTTTTCAAAAGGGCCTCATTTATGATGATAACAGTTACGTCTAATACTAAAAGTATATTTTCATTCCCGCTTGTATTGAGCTAGCCAATAACCCATATCACATTTAGATAATAAGTTTGTGTAGCATATTTACTCAACATTAATGGTCAATGGTTTGGGAAGAAAATCATTTTCCACATTTTGGAGTTGCTTGGACAAAATAATTTCCTTTTAAATACGATATCTTTTTCATAACATTTAACGGTTCTTTTCTTTTATCGTGAACGAAAATCAATGTCGTGAATGGATGAATTGAATAGTCATTAGTTATCCAATTTTACATATATTACACTGTGCAATGCGATTTTTATTCCTGGGTAGTGAGTGTTTTCTGTTTGCTAATGTGATGGTATAGAAAAAGGTTTTATTATTCCCTACAAACCTTTGTGACCAGTATAGCGATATTCCTAAGTACTTGTTGTTCTTATTTATGTGATTAGAAACGTGCAAATGCGCATGCTGTCCAATTGAAAATACGTAGATTTCAAATTATCATTGTCATAACGCGTCTATAAATGTGCTGTGTGTTTATATGTCCGGGTTTACCAAAAGAAAACGGAATTGTTCATCTGCTATGTATATGTATGTTTGTAAAGCAATTTGTTTTCTTATTCTCGCTTCTTTCTTTAAAAAAGAACACATAACTTCTTCGCGTTGTTCGCTGTGTCTGCTGCATCTGCCGTGATGATTTTTATTGCCCTTGAATGATGCAAGACCCCGCATCGGTTTTGTTCTTCATTTTCTTCTTCCGGCTTTCGTTCTAGTGCCCAGATTTCGTTGCAGACCTCGCGTTGTGTGTGTGCCGTGTTTTTTCAGATTCGCATCGGTATGAAATCGTTGATTTAAGCTGATCCCGGTTACCAAATGATAGTATGGTTCAAAACTGTCGTCATTACGTAGCATGCGGACAATCAATTCAGCAGATGCAGGGCGTGCAGCGTGCAAGAGAAGGATGAAACAATCTGTTTATTTTATTCGCTTGCATGGGACAGTCAGACATAGTGGTTTCCAGAATACAAACATGTAGACATTTCGTCTCACGAGCGTGAAGATGCGTGCTTAACTCGACAAGTCGTATACGGAGAGAGAGAGAAAGGAAACTATGTTGGTCATGCTTAATTAGGCACAGCATGCGCCGGAGGCACAACTCGTGTCGCTAACTTCTCCAACTGACACGGCCGGCTAATTCTCTCTGACTGACTTGACTCTTGAAAATCAATTTTATTTAAGCGTGCTGTTTACATAGCTAGCCTGTTCGTTTTCGTCTCTACGTCTACTAATTATATTTATCTATAATGTGTCTTTGATTCGTGATTACTTGTTTATCAAAACATCTGTCTTCTATCAACCTGTCATTACTAAATGGTGACTGTCCGTTTTCCGCCACTCAAAATCTTAATCTGTTTTTGAATGGCCTTCGTATCTACTAATTCGCGACATGCGGTCTTTTAGTAAGATTCCAGACGACCAAAAGCTGGCGCCAACATGCGGGGTTCAGACGCACTAATAAGAGCGCCAATCTTGTATTCTGGGGCCTACATTGCCACGTAGGTTCTTTCCGTGTGATTGGCCTATGACCCGACGTCCACCAAGGGACTCCCTAACGTGTGGAAATGTTATTGTGTGAAAACTGCTATCTGATTTATAACACATACAGACTCGCGTATAACACACATACACCCCCCACACACACACTCATACATATACATATGTTTTCAATCTCCCGCACATACACAAACATACAAATTAAAATAAATGACGTACCATTAATTAAGACGAACTTATTTTAAAGGACTCGCATCGATAATAACGTAACGATGTCCAAGATTAACTTGGCATGTGGTTTATTAACACTATGGAATATATTTCTTAGATTTTAGATATATAACAGGAGAATCGGGTTGTTTCTAGGTGTTTTAAGATGTTTTTGACTCAATCTTAGATGTAAACATGAAAATAAAGTTGGCAACACTTTCCTTGCTAGATCATCACACACGAAATCTACTAGCGCATCAATGGTCTGACTTTCCGGCGTGTTCATATCAAGGGTTGGTGAGATTTTTCTGACCTGTAAGAACATATTTCAAAGTAATAACTGACGGCGATATTGATCTATACATAAGGGGAACACAGTTTTGACTTGTATGAAGTTTTGTTCTGAATTTCTGATATGGGCAATTCACTGTGCAACCTTTTAAAAACGTATTCTTTTTTTGGGGGGGGGGGTAATACGTGTTATTCTATAAAAGTATAGAACATGTCAGTTATTCCCTTCAAACGTTGCTTTTGCGACCAGGGCAGTGATAATGTGAAATCTAATTATTTTCAATTGGACAACGGGTGAATTTGCACATTCTTAATCACATGAAATAAGACAAACAAGTACATATACATATCCCTGTTCTGGTCACACAAGCAATGTTTGAAAGAAATAATAGCCATTTTCTATACTTTACACCTAAGCAACCAGAAAATAACACCCACTAACCAATAACAGAAAATCGCGTCGCACGCTGTTATCATTCTTATTCACCGATTTACTTGGGCCAATGTCATAATCTTGGTTGTTATAGTCACAATGTTTCGGCCGTTGAACACTCCGACCTTCTTCAAGTGTCTGCCGTAGTTGGTAACCTTCTGGCAATTTCGATCCGGTCCCTTTATTCAATGCATAGGATAGAGTGATGGGGGTGTAGCTCGTATAATTCCTAGTTAAATCGTCTTTGCGTTGTCGCCTGTCTGTCTCTTCACTGAACCAGAGTATATGCCCCAAATGGGCGTGTGGATAATAACGTTGGTTAAGCGCATCTAGTAACCTGCTCGGCGGCCGTGAGTTCAGTTCTATGAAAGTGTTGCTTACCAATCAGTACCTGGAAGCGTTTACAGGATGGCGAAACGGTTATCAGCATCGAAAAAGGAATCGGAGCATCGATCTTGAATTTCAGCGAAAATTGCTCATGTTTACCTCGCAGTATTTCCCTTAGGAGAGGCATTATTCCATTGTACCTGTGCTCTGTTCCATCGCCAGTCACGTGGTGAAATATCTCGTCGCTAACATGCGACGATATTTGACGCAAAAAAGAATGGGTGAGTGATCACTTTAACAAAAGACTTGTCCATAACTATGTTACCTGCTTAGGTAGTAAAAGCAAAACTCTGTTACACCCATAGTCACCCATGCCACAGATCCAATCAATCTTGTTGAGTAAAGTGTGTATTGTTCACTACTCTGCATGATTTGCCTCTCAATCCGTCTTTATTCCTTAATTAATCTTGTATTAATCAAGTATTTATATGAAAACATATAGTGAATGTAAAATGTATCCGATACATTTCAAAAAGTTCAATTTCACATCAGCTTCAGAATTGACGGAATTTGGACCAACAATTAAACAATCCAAAAATCAAAACATATTGAAAGATCGAACAGTTATGTACCAACATCCGAATTATCTGGTCCAAAATCTCTCAATTTTAAAGCTGTATAAGGATGTTAAAATAAACCTTTTCAAATGTCTCGGATACAATTTGCACTCATTGTATATCTGCGCCACGCGCTGAAGCATCCGCATTCTGTGTCTTTAAGAAAACTCTCAATAAAGTGTTCCAATAAAGAAATATCAGACCAAATAAAAGATAACGAAATTAGAGATACATACCTATATTATATGTGTTAATCAAACATCCTGCTCTGTAAAATCCGTTTGGATGTAATCTAATGAACGAGCATTGCAATCTCATTTGTGTCTACAATGATAGATTTCTTAAGGCTTAGGTGCCGAGAAATAAGCCTTGTTATCAGTGTTGCCAGATAGTTCGAGATGTTTCTGGCCAAAAACAAGCAAACTTGGCCAAATGACAAATTGTTTATAAAACATTACAATATTGCAGTACAAACCAAATATGAGAATGTCTTTAAAATAGTACTACAAAGTCAATTGTTTTTTGTTCCATACGAATTGCAGAAAGTAATGGTCCAGATTAGCATTACAATTATATTGTTAATACCCCCCACTCATGAATTGACCTTTTTCAAACCGGAAGTTTTCTGAGGTAACGAAGGTCCTATTGATAGAAAGCAGACACAAGCACTGCAATCTTTTTTTTAAAGTTATATAATAACACTGCTAAACATGGTCATTTGATATGACCAAACCAACAAGTCCATTGGCTTTTCTAAAAGGTCAAAATCGTCAAATTCGGCCATAAAATCGAAAAACTGGCAACCCCGCTGTTATAAAAACAACTAATCCGCTTCTACTGTATGCAATAATAACTGACAAGCGCCCAACCCAAGCTTAAGGCTTTTATATCTTCTTTTCATAAATAACAGTATTTACCCCACGCATTTCCTTCGGAGGGATCTTGTTTACAGTTAAGTTATTCGGAAATGGATTGTCATAATCAAATCTGAGGCTTTGATTTGTTGGGATTTTCTCTCTCGGATCTCATGCTAAGCCTATCGGTGTTTGTTAACTGGTATCAGCGTAATCCGATGGACTTAATTCCGAGCATTCAGCATCTGGTGATTATCTCTGCATGTTGAACAGATGATGTTTTATTGGTTCACACATACTTTCCTTAATGGCTCAATCAAATCCCTACATACACACTACTTAAAAGGAAGTTTTAGATAAGCTTTTCCGTCTTTTAGGATGGACGTCGTTAACCGATTATATTATTTTACATTGGGCGATTTTAGGTAAAACCACTTCTTTTTGAAGTGTTTCAACCGAAAATCGGCCATTGTAAAATAATATAACATATTGAAAAATGATGTAGAGTTTGGTCCCACTATTGTCTGTTATCCTATCTTCATGATTCCATTCTCCAAGAATATATATATACAGATATATATATATAGAGAGAGAGAGAGAGAGAGAGAGAGAGAGAGAGATCCACTTGAATAATCCAGAGTGTGAAACTAGTTGTACAACCCGTCGTGGATCAATAAAGAATATCATTTATATGCGGAATTCTGTTTCATTTAGTTTTCTAAATAAGTTGGTCACTTTTCTGAGTTACTACTTAGAGCATCAAGGGTGGTTCCTCCTTCTTCCACCCATCCGGGTGAAAGAGCCAACTACTTCGCCTCTGACCTGCCGCATTCAAATCTAAAACTGCTGCTTCTAATCGTCTCTCTCCTCACCCTGACGGGCAGGGGGCCTCTTTGTTCGACCTATCACTAACGGCTTCAGATCTCAACTCCTTCCTATTTTCAAAGCTGTAATACGATCTGTTTGTCACGTACGCAGTTTAACACAGCTCCCTCCTATTTTCAAATATGGGCGCATTAATACAATCTGGGTTTTTGATCACGTACGCCAAACGCGCGAACACAGGGTGCATTTCGTTACATAACACCTGCCTTTCAATTTTGGAAAAGTAGCTATCACATCATATCTACGTAGGACCAATAGATACATTTTTAAATCACTATCTTACCCATCAAGCATGCCCACATCACTAGTATACGTAAACATTGCTAAATATTCAATTACTGCACACCAATTTCCTAACCCATCTACCTCGAATGACGGAAATTCCAGTCATTACATTTCTATGGCTAACCCAATAAAACTTTAGTTTTATTGTGATCGATGGTAACTGAATTATATCTGTGAGTCGGGGCTTTTATCTTGCAATGGATTATCTTGCAGCGGACAAGGTTGTTTTCTTTTTATCTTGCAATGGATACCTATTACTATCGAGGGCCAGCTGCAGTTAATGGGTTATTCAAATCCAGAATACATTGATATTGTTTGGAATAGGTTCGTAAATTCAAGGCGTTCAAATTTTGAAAGGGAGATAACTTCAGTAGATACGCTTATTTATGCTGCCGCTGTTTTAACCTATTCCGGATATTTAGATGTTAATGTGTACGAACCTATTCCACCTAATCATATTTATAACACTAAAATGAATATACATTTGAAACTATTAACTAAAAAAGATTGTTCCATGTTATTTCTAAGAGTATCTATCCATATTAATTCGTGTAAATAATAAGTAAACAGTGTATTAGATGTTCCAAATAGGTTATCTCCCTTTCAAAACTCGAACGTCTTGAGTTTACAAACCTATTCCAAACAATTATCCTTTCCTAGAATATATAGCAACCACAAGTGTGAATCTTCTAAAAATCAAACATAGGCAACAGTCGTACATATGAATAGTGGAATGAATAATAAATCAGCTTCAGTATAGACTAAATAGACACAGCACAAACTAAGACTCGACAGACTTGACAGGCTGGAGGCAGCCACAACAGTTGATAAACGGTCCATGTCATTTTCTGGAATAATTTACACACACCATCAGCCAGCCGACGTTAGGAGATCTAAATAAGAAGTTGACACTTTCCTTACAAAGGGTGTCTATCAAAGAGCACTAAATAACACTATGCAACATATTTATACCTTTTTGGCCGGGTAATGAGTGTCGAAATGATTATGTATATAAAGTATAGAAAATGTCAACTTACCTTTTGTGACCAGAACAATGATATTTTGAAATCTTATTTCCAATTGGAGGACGAGAAAGTAAGAAAAGCAATCAGCTATGAATATCACTGTCCTGGCCACAGAAGCAAAGTTTGAAGGTAGTTATAGCTATTCCATATACTTTATACACATACGCAATTAGAAAATAACACTCACTATCCAGGGACAAAAAATGCATTGCAGTGTCTCCCTAAATCATTACGTGAAAATAAATATTTAGTCATTCTATCCTTAAATATCGTAGACATTTACTAGGAATAAGTATCGGCATAATATCTCGTAGAAAATGTGATAAATAGATCATATTGTTGAAGCTATATATCTATCTAAAGGTATATATGTCTATCTAGTTATGGACTTGCTTCTTGGATCAGACAGTCATAAACTTCCCAACATCAACAGTATTGTGATTAGACATCGTGAGCATAGATACATTGCTAGAACCGTCCAATTTGTAATTTCGCACATTTTTCCCACTTTTGTGTTTTTATCAGGTATGGATGTCTCTTCTCGGCTGGATTTTGTCATTTTTTCTTACTGTGAAAGTGATTTCAATTCCTAGAGTTTAAATCTGTCTGGCTCAGATGCATAACATTCACACAACAAATGAACCGACATAGCTTTAACGGTGTGAGGAATGTTAGAAATAAATCTAGCCTCCCGGTATCGAGAGATAACACCACACAAATAAATCTCTTCCTCCTAGTCCGTTAATTCTGTCGATGATTGGATTCTCAGCGGAATTGCGAAACACAGATAGAACTGAACAGGGTTGCCAATTTGATTATTTTATGGATAAATTTGACAAATCTGGCCTGTGACATTTTTGTTTGGCAATATTTAAATCTTTCTAATTTTAGGGAGTTATCCAGAATCCTTAATTACTTCTGTTGCTAATATCTATTTCATCTTAATTACAGCTGCTTTTCATAGCAACTACTGTGTCAGTCACTCTACGGCTATTAATAAACAATGTTCCATTAAAAAACAGTGCGAACACTCATCCTTTAGCTGCGTAGAATTGCTCTCCAAGGAAAAGAAATGTCTTGACAATAAACGTCTCATTCACTAACATGCCTCGCTGGCTAAGTGGTAAAGTGGATAATCCCTGTCCAAGTAATAGCCTCACTGGGAACCATCACGCTTTATTTATTTGTAAAACTATAGAAGTTTCATCTCCTTCTATTCCGTTTCACGGTTACATGTTGCCTAGTAATATATGTTCTTGTGTGACTTCAGTTTGACCTTTTTTTCCTTTTGTACATGTGTAGATGAAAGAGTAATTTTATTTTCCATATTTTTCGACACAGTTTTGATCTACTTATATAATGATTATGGTAATGTTGTCTGTTTCTCTCTCCATAAAAGTGGACTCTTCCACTAAAAGGTAATAATTTTGTTGATAAAAAGATATCTTATCCACTATTTGAAACAATAGACTCTTCCACCGAAACATAATCTGTATTTTCCTTTCTTAAAAAAATCATCTAATAGAAAAATCAATAATATTCGTGAAGATTTTTACGGGGACTAATTAGTGCATTATATATTTAAAGCTTTTTACCAACGTATGCGTTTGGCTATGAGTAGTAGTAGTAGTAGTAGTAGTAGTAGTAGTAGTAGTAGTAGTAGTAGTAGTAGTAGTAGTAGATATATCAATTGTATGCTGGAAAACGACAATGTTGCGCTCACTTTGTCTGGTAAGAGCTAAACCAAACCCGGGATGGGACTGTATAATTTACTCAGTTAAGAAGAAGCGAGCCATCTGTCCAGATATTGTGATAAGGACGAAAGAAAAAGAGTGCTGCAATTTGAATGTTTAGCAGATAACAATGCGTCCCTCAAGATAATGCGTCCCTTCAGATAATGCGTCCTTCAAGATAATGTGTCGCTTAAGACAATATTTAACTACAAAACAACGAACCACTGGATTCACTTTTGAGACAGAATGGCGTAGTTGTACTCGTTATTATACAATTGGGACTAATAAAAAGCTGTTATGCTCAGAGACTTTGCTAAACGAGCATGACTGAAATCTCTGTGTGCGATTAATACGCATCCGTGTTAGATGTGTGCGTACAATTTACAATATATCCGTCTCCATTTATAGTTAATACAGCAGTTCCTCTTTATAACGCGATAGTTTGGGTCAAAGAAACACAGCTGCGTTATAACTGGATCGCAGATAATCAAAATTGTGAGTGCCAAAACAATTCAGTGATGTTTTAATCATATAATCAAAGAGATTATGTGTAAAACAACATTATATGTTAATTTATTGCAGATTGATGGAATTAATATTTTCATATTAAGTAATTTTTTTTATAACATTGTGTTTATATTTGCGATTTTGTGGACAAACGGGAGATAATATAGGCACACGATAATATAGGTATATGGTTTGACTTCAAAATCCACCTACCATATATCGCAAAACGCACTCTATTGAGAAACGCCTGTACATCTCAGCCAAATATAGTGTTGTATTGTAGCAACTGCTTCTCAGCTGCACAATTCTCTTGAAGTTATTAGTAGTATTGATAATTATTATTTCTGACTAGTATATCCTTGCACCTAATTTCAGTTCCCATTATTAGCAGGTAGAGCGGAGCGGAATGTAAAGCACACGCCTCCAGCGAGACACGAATTCGCATCTCTTTTCCTTCGAGAAGATTGATTCGGCACGTCATGCGGCCTTACACATTAGGCTACGATGGCAACCGGCTGCAGACGCTCAACTTCAGTATCCTGCGTAGTAGTATTTGTATTATAATAAATACAAATCATATATGAGAACTCCGATATATGTTGTTGAAAATATTTAATCAGCGTGCTCAACATATAAACAAGTTAATTTTATAATCAGCACTCGAATTTGGAGCCAATATTCCATATATATTCTTATTGGTAAGCTGAGTACGCGCATTTCTTGCTTAGCAGTCGTCGGGTCAAAAATGGCTAATTTTTTCGCACTTGACCCGGTCACTCTTCAGACTTCACCAATCCCCAGATGAAATTCCATTTCTTTGTGCTCCCTTCTCTTTTTTGTTTTGAAATAGTTCTCCAGAATATCCAATTGTTTTATTTTTTGTGTATTTTACGTTAGTTGTTTGTTTCGGATATTGTTTTATATATAAGGTGGGGGTATCTATGACTTGTTACTTGATTTTATTTCTCTTGCTACTTTCTGTATTTGTTTTTGACTGCAGTCTTTTTGCATCTTGGAGGCTAATTTATGCCTACATACTATTTTTGTTCTAAGGTTGAGTAATTTATCTCTATTTCTGAATATTCACTCACCCACTAACCTTTCTGTCTATT
This sequence comes from Architeuthis dux, assembly GCA_006491835.1. Lineage (NCBI taxonomy): Eukaryota > Metazoa > Mollusca > Cephalopoda > Oegopsida > Architeuthidae > Architeuthis > Architeuthis dux. The sequence continues at coordinate 14,903,577 of VCCN01000420.1, read as the reverse complement.
AAGATGGTGTGAAATATATATAACTATAACATCGAATTTCTTGCAGGAAAAGTAAAACCTTACTATATAAGATAGACACAACACAGAGGAACAACAAATAAACATTATGTGGAGATAATGATGAGACAATTTCCTAACACAGTATATTGGGAACTGTGCAAACAACAACACTTGAACACACATGTACCATTGGTTTGTGAGTGGGTCCCC
>VCCN01000420.1:14830321-14841076 GCA_006491835.1 Architeuthis dux | reverse complement strand
TCAGGACAATTAAAACTCTTCTTCTCATCGTCGATGTAGTCACGATGTTTCAGCCGATCATTCTGCGTGTAAAATGTAAGATCTGCAAGGAAAGAGAGTCTCTCCTATCCCTCTTTTTCCGATGGTACAAAGCAATAAATAAAATAATTAATGTTTAATGTATTTATTTTCCCATTTTTGCATTTGTATTTGAAAGTGACAGGCGGCCTATGACATGTATTGTACCGGGCAATGTTCCCTTTAATGTTGTATAGTCTGTGCTCGCAAAACTCTTATGTTGTGCTATTTATTTTACTGTGACAGAAGTATGTGTGCACTTTTGAATTCGACATAGTGAATCAATATTTCTTTCAGTAACAACTCAGTAAGCTATTTACACAATTTGAAATATTGTGCGCGCACATTAATATCATGTTTGCGCTAGCTGCAAAACGTGTGCCAGCGTACACACGCGTACAGCTTACAGGAAATGACCTCAACCTCTTCTAATATTAGCAGATAAATTAAACTACAGTAGGTGATGAATCTTTGCAATTACACTTTAATGATACTCAGAGATCCGGTTCGTTTTTAGAAAACCATTTTCGAGCTGTAATCAAGATTAAGACAAAATCGGATTTCAACATGTTCAAATTGATTAAATCTAGAACACGACGTGTTTACGTAGTTGCAGACTGAAATATTCAGGATTAGATACACAATTCTAAAAGGAACAATCTACCCGTTTAAAAATAAATATGACCGCCCTTACATTACTAATCTTTTTGGTGGTGTGATGGATTAGAAATGTCAGGCGGCCCAAAGTGAATAAAAAACAATGATCACACAAGTCTATGGACACAGATTGTGTAGCGTTAATATATGTTTAGCTATAAAGCTTTGATTCATTTCAGGCCACTGCACGTGACTAAGTGGGGCATAGATAAAGAGACGATGGCTGGCAGAGAAAACAAAGAAAGGAGGGAGGCAGAGTAGATTGATTTTGGAAGGTTTTCCTACAATGATTTTGTTCTTTAGAAAGATAGAATGTCAACCACGATTATTAATATGACGTTATGGTCAGTGCGACCTGTAAGTAAGTTTTAATTAAAGCCCGCGTTAACGAAAGTGGTGCCTGTATTTAGTTTTAATTAAAGCCCGCAGTTTTAATGTAAGTTAACACCAAAATGTTCTCACGGTCGGAAAAAGAACATATTTTCACCTAGACTATTCAGTGGCAAATGTCACCGATTGGCGTCAGTAGTTTCGAATCAGAATGTTAAGAAAGTTGCCCCAGGCCGCGTGAAAAACACATTACGGAAATTGGCGTCGGAAAAGTCCGGCGGAAAATGTTAGATTGATAGATAGCACGGGAATGGACACATTAAGAATGTTTGTGTTATTGATAGCTGACCAGAGATAAGTAATTACCGGAAGTGACCGCAAGTGGACGCGCTAAAGAATGACATGTGGTTGGGGGAGGGGGAGCCCATAGATAAAGATATCTGAAATGGGCGGATCCAATGAGGCGGGGTAAAAATCAACACGCAGGCTTAAAACGAGAGAGGAGAGAGTGTGTGTAATTAGAGGGAGTAGTCAGCGAGACGGGGTTGGCCATAATGCGCACGCCAGCCTTCGGGCCCGAAGTGAAATTAATTACTCGTGACCAACACTCGCCTAAGTTTATCAGTCCCTTTCTTTCTCTCTGTCCGTAAACAAATCGGCCATGTATACTCTCTCACCGGGCGATATGTAAACGTGTTTTTGTTATGAAAACTGCTCGATGTATCCATCTGCCCATGTATACAAAAATAACATCGATATAAACGAGACTTTGTTTGTTTCATCTTCGAGTGCACGCTATCCCGCGCAGTTTCTTCCTGCATGTAAATGACGCTATATATGCATGCTACTAACATGATTACGCAACATTAGGACTCGAATGGTGAAAACATCTTCACTCACACAACATCTGTCTCGATCGATTTATTTTGAAAACTTAAGAATGAATTGTTCACAGCCTCATCGGAGGAGAATTATGCAACTGAAGACAACATTAAAGGGTTTGTAATGTTAATTCTTCTTTTTACTTAATTTAGTTCATGTTTTTTCATTAGTCCCAAAACTTAACGCCCATAAATTAAATCCGACTCCTCTCCCCCCAAAAAACAAAATTGCATTTGTTTTTTCGCCGAAAGAAATCCCAAATTGCTGGGTCTTCAGCGTTTGTCCCCGAAACAAAACCTAAAACCCTACACCTAACTCTAATTCCTAACCCAGTGTAAAGGGGGTAGGGCTAACGAATCAAACTTCAGATACATATTCACATTGGTAATTAACATTTTGGTTTGGTGGGAAGTAACGAGAAAGCCCTAAAATACTCTGCGGTATATTGCTATTTTTTCTTATTTTAATATTCTGACATCATTATCCACTTCCTAGGGTAATGCTGCACAACTCTGACGACTTATCTGCAATCCAACTAAAATGATATGCAAAGTGTCCTTTCTCTCGAACGGTGATCTGTAACCCAACTAAAAAATATATACAGGTTAGAGTTAGGAATTGGACTTTCTTTATCGTGGCGTGGACTAACAATAAATACACAGCATTTTGTTTTGTTTCTTTAATTTATTTTTAAATGGGTGCATTTTTTGCACAGGGACGATCCCGCTGGCTCGGTTTCCAAGGTCGTTCTCCAGTGCTGAGATTAGATGTTAGGACTGGTGGCCCTTTTTCCAGAAAAGTCGCACAGTTTAGCACCAGTCTGGCTTATTGGCCCCACTCTTGGTTTGTTTTTCATTCTGTCAGGTAAGGCTTGTCGTGTACGTCCTTGTAGTGCTAAGGGACGCCAACCGCCCATAGCTGGGGCGGGGATGAAGTTGATTCACACCTTTCCCACGGGCATTAGTGCGAAGTGAACTTAAGAATATTCAACCGAAACTTGAACTCTGTTCGCCGATTCCGTTGTCAGTGCCGTTAATTGTTACACCACCCCGCACCTCCTCAGTAAATATGTAAGCATGCATCTCCACACCCCATCCTTGTGACGCCTGCTATACTTTGTGAGTTCGATCTTTGAGCTTCAGTATTTCTGCAGTGAGCCAGACAATGCTGGTCCCCAGGAAATATCTTTCCACCCACCTTTCACCCCGTGGCTAATACAACCAAAGGTGATCATCCTGGACAAACTTGTGTTGACCTGAAATCGTATTTACATTAATTAAGTTACATTAATGCTTGAATATATTTCTCCCTCCTGAGACCGGGTTGTCCGGTTGTGGTCTTTTAGCAGAAATGCTCGGGGAAAGTTCCTGCAAACTCTAATCGCCTCATAATACAAATAGTTTTGATACAACATCCTTGATGACTTCTGATATGATGTGAGATTACTGTACTCTTATGAACAACACCATAACATTATTAAGCCGTCTGGTCAACAATGGCAACAGCGGAATTATAATGAGTAAAGCCGGACACAAGTCTGTTGCGGTCTCCCAAGATGTCCACTCCAAGTTGCCAATGTAATTATGATCGTAATTGTCACGCGCAAATACATTGAGGAAAGACTCAGATGCATTTTCCACCCGAGATTGAATGTACCAATATATGATTTCTTCCTGCCTTCTCTTGAACCTCTGTCTCTGAAAATTACAAAAGAATCCTATTTCACAAGTTGGACTCCAAATAGTTATCGTTCCTCAGAAAGAAAAAAACACAAACATTGTGCCTGTTTAAAATACTTGTATTATTTATTGCAAACCGTCAAACAAAATTGTCAGCATCAGCACATTCAACATCAACATATATCTTTTTCAATGTTTGAGTTGGTCTGACTGGCTGGCTATCTGGCAGGCTGACTGACTGGCTATCTAGCTGGCTGATTGGTTGGATATGTGTCTAACACGTGTACACGCATCACCAATGGAGATAGAGAGATGATAATTTCAACATTGCTGTCTTTATTATGTTTAGAAAAAAACAGTTTCTTTTATAAATTAATATAATATACAATATAATAGAGAGTTTGTTCGTTAACTAAATAAATCTTTAACTTAACTAAATAAATATTTAGTGGCGGTTCAATTTGCAATGCAATCTAGTTTGTGTCCGGCATCATTCACTTTTTGAAAATTAAATTTGTTCTGTGATCACCGCCCAACAAAAGCGGAGAGATGTAATTGATTCAATGATCATCCATTTCCCCCATTTTTAATTGATCATTCCCAACACGACATGCTGCCAAAAGAGGTTGTTCACATGACGATTTCTATGGAATGATTAGCTAGACCTGAATGTGAGTGTTGCATTATAAATGTATTCAGTTTCTCTCCCGAGTTTAGACTTGAATAGATGAGAACGCATCTTCCAATAGCAGGTCTTATTATACCAGTTCAGTGTTACGTTTTAAATACTTCCCAACTTTGATTCTGTTTCTTGACAAAATACAGACGGCTTTCAAACAATACATATACAGGGCGATAGATCACAGTGTTACACGTTGGCAAAACTACGCTCAATCACATGGAACCTACTTTGTTTAAACGTTTTCCATTACTTATTTGTTTGTTTTTCTTTGTTTTATTATTCTATTCATATAAAAACGCCATTACCTTCTGGAAAGCCTAATATAATAGACATGCACACATTTCAGTAGTGTGTTGCCTTTCGCACAGTTTTGTATTTGTGACTTACTCTTAACTCATTGTGTTGTGTATCGATATGAATGGTTATGTCTGCTTTAGATTAACGTTACTGTTAGAAATAGTCAACCAACACTGAGACCAAAACGGTAAACATAGGTTTCTTCAGTTTCCAAGTCAGTCTGGCTGGATGACTCCGTACAGGACGCACCGATGGAGCTATAGAGCTGGACATTTAAACATTTAGTCTGTACTCTGTCCAGGAGATTTTAAATTACATACCTAAATAGGTGTTTATGGGTTCAATTTGGAATGCTAAGTTAGTCCCTTAGTTTGTATCAGGCAGCATTCGTGCTATTCTTTTGAAAATTCAGATTTCTCTTGATCACTGCCCAACACAAGACGAAAGAAGTAACCTAATCATTGAACACCCCGTTTTCCAATTGTTTTAATTGATCACATGACGGTTTCTATTGAGTGACTAACCAGACCTGTTAATGAATTCAAACCATGGAAATTAACCACATAACTCCTTCGATATATTTTCCAATAAAAGAGAGACCATACAAGTAGGCAGGTGTAATAACTTCTCTAACTATGAGAAATGCCGAAGATATTCATTAATCAACTGTTACGTCTCAGTTTATCGATGTTGCATACTAAGGGATTCTCATTTGGTCACCTCGTCCTGGAGTAGTGGATAGGGATATAGTCTCGTCAGACAATTACTAGTGCGAAATGCGCTTGGTTTTCACAGGAAGATTTGATTCTGTGACATGTGGAGTCTTTTTTGTTAGTAACCAATAACTGAAGTTGAATTTTCTTGTTATCGCCGAAAAATAAATGCAGGGTCTTTTTTGTTAGTCCCTTCCAAGAAAACGAATACCCTAACCCGAACCCTAACCCCTAAACCTATGGGTGAATAACAAAATACACGTATCATATCAATTCCCTCTGGTTATGAAACTGTTGATCTAGTGGGGACTAATAATACAACCTCAAAAAGCTCTATATTCCCAATAGTCTTCTTATTTGACGCTTTTGGCAGCATCCGTATCTTCTTCGGGGAAAGATGCACAGATTTGACAACTCCACTGAACTGGAATCCGATTAAAAAGATAAACAAGACTGACCGTTCGAAAGACAGGTTGAAATGTTTTCATTCTCCAATATCAATGTGCTGTCACGATTTGACTCCAGACTAACACTACGGATTGAGTTTGTAGTCGGCGAGAAATACAAATGCGACTTAATATATATTTTTCTTTTTAGGATTCCGTACTTTTACATTATGGACGTTATCAATTGCTGGGGAATGACGCCAACGGCCTGCCTTGTCCCATACTAATAAATACTTAGTAGATACGATAAGTCATTCTCATTATATATACCTCCGTCTTTCTCATCTTTGCCGATTTTTGCACTTACTTGCTTTTTCCAACCCGAGGCAGATGGCCTTTTTTTTGGTAATCTTCTTACAACGCTTTTACTGTTTTAAATAGACATCTATACGGTTTAGATCATCGTCTATCTTTTTTAAGCTTACGTGATCACAAAATGTTCGTCTTCCTCACGTAGAATCAATAGCCGGCAGCCAGTAAGAAATCTTTTTGTAGAACAATGATACAAAGAAAGAAGAGAAAACTAATGAAAAGCCAATTAGAATGAAAGAAACGTAATACTGAAATTTATATTTTGTGGGCGTCGGTGGGCGTTGCAGCTTTGAGTATGAGAAGTAGGTAAGCTAGGTTCAACGGGAATCAGCTATATCAGATAACAGTTAATCTATATAATAAAGTAGTAAAGTATGTGTGTTCTCTTATGTCGAGAACTTCGCACCACAGAGGAGAACCAAAGGCATATTCGGAATCAGCACATATTTTTAGGTCATATTTTGTCGTCACTTTGTATGGGGTCTACATTCGCACTCACCTAAAAACTATCTCTGGGATTTTCCCACGCATTATAATAGTTAGACCCATGGAACCATATCAATATCAATTGAAGTAGGCTCAACGGATCAAGGGCGCACCGAATTTTCTTTAAGAGGGGGGGGGGTGCCACATATTGATCTATCAGATGGCAATGTTCTTCCCCATATTTGGCCTGCACGCCCACTGTGAGCAGATTAGTGAGCACTCTGGCGACAAATTAGAGACACACACATCCACTGTGTCGGCAAATTAGACCCCCCCCGCCCCGCATAAAGTTGTTTGCAGGTACGATTCTGCCCGTTAACATAAGTCTTATTACAAAGTTGCCGACTGCAGGATAATATCAATAAGTGGATCTATTTAGCAATGTATGAGCTGTGCGTAAAAGGTTTCCTGCCAAGAATTGGTTTTAAATGTGTATTCAGTCTCTACTTTTCAAAAAAGGGCGCTGGGAGACTTTGCACACGCCTAATATGTCACGTTTATTGAGGCTCGCGAGAGAAATTATACTATAGTGATAAGTTTAGAAATGGCAAGTTCAGTCATTCATTTCTAATGACTCACATCCAGGCCAGCCTAATGGTTCATGGGTGGGGGCTGTAGGCGGAAGGCCGTTATGGAGTGTAGTGTATAGATCGGTCTCCACCTTGGGGGATTAACGGGAACGCTATAGGAAGCCCTCTAGATGATCACTACCCAGTTGGTCACCCATCTAGGTACCGACCAGGCTCGACGTTGCTTAACCTCTGTGATCGTGCGAGAACCGGTGTATCCAGCGCGATCTGGCCGTAAACAGATATCATTGTAGACACAGTAAGTTCTTAATGATATTTTGTTAAACACATGTGACTGGCATAGAGCAGTGGTTAGTAAGCTAGTCTTGCTAGACCATTTGCTGAGGTATCTAAATAGATCCCCAGGGAGTGCACCCATACATATATCCTTGTGCCTGACTAGATTATGCTAAATAAATGCCTATGCAGTACCATGCAGTAGAGGAGTGATTGAAAAAGAAAACATAGATAGGTAAATAAAATAAAATCCCGTTGCCGTCATCTTCTTCTACTCGCTGTCCACTTTGACTGTTTGATACTGCCATCATCAATCCGCCATGCCCTTTGCCCTCTGTCTGTTACCAAATCCTTTAGTCTGACATTTCCAGCAAGCCAACGGGGAAGGAATCCTCAACCTACGCGAATGTCTCACTCTATATTCCCCAGCGTCTAACACTCGTGACATTCAATCCTATGTCACTTCACTTCGGCTCAACAAGAAAAGTCTAGCTATTAATTAATAAATGACGTTAAGCTATTCCATTCATTCATTTCTTGTTTCTCGCAGCCAGGCCAGTCAGAGGGTCCATGGGGAGGGGGAATTTTCGATTGCGTTATTGTGCGTAGTGTAAATATTGGCATCCAACTTAGGATGATTAACGGGATCGTCGCGGTAATCTATCTACACACGGCACTAGGCGGTTTCCCATTTAGGCTCGACGTAGCTTAACTTCGGTGAACATACGAACACCGAAGTGTTCAATGCGTTATTTACTCCGTGCTGTTCTCAAAGCCCTAGCCATGACTATCTTCTAATAATATGCAAAAGACTGGAATTAAAATCGAAATTCAGAATACATTCAGTTATTGAATACTGTGAATGGATACGCGATTTATCAGAAATGATGTGTTCTATTTAGTTTGTCTTGTACCCTATTGTATCTGTGAGCCCTCAACAGAATCAGCTGTTTTATGTGTTTACACAAAACCAAACTACACTCATATATGGGACAATTGGCTATTCTCCAGACATTTGTTACCATAAATATTCTGTGTTCAAGCGCCCATCACGCCAAGCTAACAGTTAAACAAATGAAACTGAGCCATTTGTGTTCCCTCGAACCTGGTTCTAGCCATTAAGTGAGCTCCCAATTTAAATTACCACATATTTGATATTTTAATTTAATGTTTCTATTTTCCTACACTTAGAGTGGAAGCATAACTAACTTAGTGTTCATTTTGTGATGAAAGCGCAAACATTTCGTAGATATATAGCTTAATATATTTAGAATAAATCAGGATATTGGGCCATTGCAGATTTGCATTCTGATGATTTTGAAAAACGGCTGCCATTGGTTAGTGGCATAAAACATTCTGGCCACCCCCAAGCTGCTGTTTCCAAGTTTTCAGCACCGCAAATATTAGAAACGTCAACCAAAACTGTCAACATAGGTTTCTTCTTTTTTTCAATTTGGGCTGGCTGGCTATGTAAGTATGTATCAGGTGTACAGACCACACCAATGGAGCTAGATGGCTGAAAATTTAAACAACTCCTTATTATGTCTAAGAACATTCCCCTCCTAAATGGGTTTTTAGTGGGGGCTGGGATTCAATGTACAATGTAAGTTCATGGTAAATTGTTTCCTTAATTTGTGCACGGCAGCTTTCACGCTTTTCTAATGAAAATAGAGACGCTTTTTTAGAAATCACTGCCCAAATGTGAGAGAAGTATATCATTCATTGATCACCCCCTTTTCCAATTGTTTAATTGAACACCCCCAACACGGCATGCTGCCAAGTCGTTGGTCATTTGACGGTGTCTATTGAATGACTAACCAGGCCTGTTTACATACACGTTAAAGTGAAACATAAGTGCACCGGCATCTCTTTCTGCAACCACGCTTGTAGCCACAAGAGATGAGCTTCAGTCCTTTGTTGCTTGTGGCAATGTTGTCCAGTGGGGCTCATACATTCATCCTGTCGTCATCCTCCCCAGTCACTTGGTGACGGCAGCATAGGGTCTGGCACCAGTGCCTCCCTCAGATTTGACCACGCTGGTAGACTGCTCTCTTAACGGGCTCCACCAGAGCAGCTCGGGTAGGCGGGATTTGCTGCACCGAGTCTTTCCATGGAAAGAGCAATTTTCTTGCATGGTCCACATTGGTAAAGGTGCTGGTTCTATATAAAAAAATGAGTATCACAAACCTCTCAATAATGTTCATTGCATACGCTGGGATCTCCTTTGGTCAATTTGCATCTGTCAGTTCTGGTGTTATGATGTGCTACCATGAAGGGGTTATTCCGATGTCGAGCACCTCTGCGGAAATGTGGGTGACCTGCTCACCTTAGGAAATAGGTATATTGCGTGGGTGTCAAACAGACAGGATGTGGAAAGCGGAAATGACATCTGCGTAGGCGTTCGAGAAACCTATAAAGCAGACCCGAACAGAAAACTCGGGCGGACAGAAAACTCGGCACTCAAAGAAGACACTGTTGGGAACATACTGACGGTTCTCCTTATCTCTCTCCCACTCTTCATTCTCCGTCCGACAAAGATGTAAGCTATGAAATAAAAATATCTCCATATATCTTTACAAGCAAGTCTTCGAGTTTCCTTTCTATCCAAGTCCAGGACATTCACCCCACTATACAACATACATCGATTTTGTGCTCTTGCTGATCTGATACGCCGACAAGACGTATTTTGAAACAAGCTGGGGAACCAAGAAAAAAATCCACATCCAGAGAAATATGCTACGGACACATGATGTGAGGGTCCCATAGAGAAGAGGAAGAAAAGGAGCGAATTTGAAAAAAAATGACAATTAAGGACAATCAAGGTATATTTGAAGACTATTTTTGTTTTGTGCCTGTGAAGGGAACGAAGAAAAGAAAATCGAAAGACAACTGCGTACACAATATGAAAAGAGATAATAAGATGTATACAATAAACTCACAAAACAACTATAGACAATATACACGAAACTCACACACAAAGAAAGAAAGAGGGGAACAAAAAAAGGAAATAAATGACTGGCCGACTGATCAAAGACACGCAGTATTGTAAGAGAAAAAAGAGACATGTTGAAGAACATGAACATTTGTTATTCTGTTTTGTTATATTTCATGTTCACTTTGTGCTAGGCAAAACGGTACTATTGTTTTAAATTAAGAATGATTAGGATTGTTGAACATGTATTAACATGTTAATATACTTTTGTACGTTTTCTTTATTCGAATTTGCTCTAGGGATTTGAACTGTAGGGAGACATGTTACTGCAAACAAACTTTTGTTAAAGGTTCACATCCAGAATATTGTTGAATTCTGAGTTGTCAAGCAGGCAAACATAGTATGACTGTGCTTTCTCTTTTAAACTCTGTAAATCGTATCTCATATTTGTACACTTCACGTCAAAAAGTCCGACT
>VCCN01000420.1:14812437-14828145 GCA_006491835.1 Architeuthis dux | reverse complement strand
ATTTGAGTCAAAATCCATCTAGGAACATCTAGATTCCCTAGATATATATCTAACATCTGGGAAATATATTACATATTAGTATTGCATTGAATGCGGTTTCAATCGTCAACATTTACTTCATTAAGATGTTACTTATTTCATTAAATATTTCAATTATTTCATTTAAAATCATCTAAATACAATTTCTGACATCTAGACGCAACCAAAAACATCTAGATTTATATAAAGGTACATATAAATTGGAAACACTTGAAACAACGTTGACTGCAGCAGCCGAATGATCATTAAATGAATACGGTGTTTTTTATGTTTTTAAACTGTTTTTTAACAGAATGGGTAGAATCCTCATTGTTTTCTGTAGCGTATGTTATCCGATGGGTTGCGTTATATTTGCATGAATATTTTGTAACATTCAGTTCTTTGGTTTAGGTGTGCATAGACCTGCAACGGACATATTTTTCATATAACAAAATATAGGTCTTGATCAATACACAAGCTCACTCCGTTTCTCATCGCTCGCTTGAATAAATACGTAAGTCTTGACAAAATAAAGGTATCATTATGTATATGTAACAATTAGTAATATTTTCGATTCTTCTCCTCTTTCGATGTCGATACGTTTTTTTCCAGCTCTTGCAACAAATTCGCAAACAAACACAACAATCCGAGACTCGACATTGTTTATTCTTTCACTTTTCAGTATGTTAACGGTGTTGCGTTAGCAGAAATATCGCCACGATGTGCCGTTTTTGCTGTATTACGCTAACAAACCCACAGGAATCGGATTATTGTAATAAGGATATTACTTGAGTTAGAGGAAGGCAACCGTAACTGATGCATTGCAGAACATCCTCGTATGTGTAGCTCGCTTCATGGCTGGCATCAGGCCTTGAAGGGGGTGTTATTTGATGCGATAGCATCTCTAGTACCGATTTCCGCCACTGAGTGACTGAGGACTGAGTGATTGACTGGCTGACAAACCGAAAGAAAGATAAGCCGAATTAGCCCGGTTGGGTTTAGAGCTAGCTCCTTATTAGTGCAAGGGATAGAATTGACGCATCTAGTGTCTTATTATCAGGCTTTTAAGATATCATTCACTTACATAACCTCGGTCTATTTCTACTACCATGTAATGAATATCTAATTAAGTAAATGCTATTCGCATGATCACATTTGCCAAACCCTCTCAACAACATTATGACAAATATCCAATGGGTGTCACAATTATACCTCCCGGTGCGTTGATACATGTCTGGTCTCTTTCACTTTCTATACGGAACTACAGATGACATTTATTTTCAACACGTCATTAACACTTATTATACAGCGTCATTAGGTACTGAACTTGTTTCGACTTGGAGCGTGGCAACATGTTTTCACAGACTTTCAAGATAATCACAAATATCTGTTAGCAGACATCATCATCATCATCACCATCATCATCATTATACTATCAATAAGCTATACCTATAACATCGTGGTTTGTTGCTTTGTAACGTTAAGTTAGTCACGCTGAATGTATATCTATGTGTGTAGACCAGCTACAACTTTCATAATGTGCATACATATTTGCAACAGAGGTCAGAATACAATGGTACTAAGTAAAACCCGATTTGCATACATATCTCTACATGAAGTGGAGGATCAATAAAGTGGGGGATCGATTTTCTATTATCATGACGCAAAGAACTGATCCCTCATGATCAATACATATCAGCGTAAGATGTCCATAGACGGGGTATGGTTTTCTATATATGTATTCATATATTGTTTTAAGTAGTGTGTAGACCAGATAAACATTTCATATTTTGTATACAAAAGCCCACAGTATGTCTGAAAAAATGGTGTGAAAATAAATAAATATTTTCGAGTTCTTAAAATTAACCCCATTTACTTTTTATCCATCAGGTCTTATTCACAACAAAATTACCCATTTTAATGAAACACTTCATTATATACTAACGGTTACATTCAACTCAAAACGTTGGAGTCAAGTGATTTGCATACATTTAATTTCTAACATCTATACTACATTCTAAAGGAAATACATCCCAATATATTATACATCCAAATATGTTGTATACACAACACCAAATTATGTCTTAATACATTCTTAACACCTTCACATGTTCTTCGACCATTTCTAATTTAAAACATTATTTCTCAATTAAACTAAACTCTTCATTATATACTAACAATTCCGTTCAAATCATAACGGTGGATTCAAGTGATCTGCATGAATTTAATTCCTAGCACATGTTGAAAGGATATTCATACCACTACATTATACATTCAAATAGTTTAGCGTACGTAGAGCACGTTTTAGATGGCTGTTATGTGTTCTTGAATTACGGATCAATATGATGAGATAATTGTTTTTCTTATACTGCTAACAAGTAGTAAACTAAACACTCCAATGAAACAGTAATTATTCATATGTATACCTAAAAACTATTTGGCTTTGCAAAGATCAACACCCGTCAAACACGAAATATTCCCAAAATAAAGTAGCGTTTATGTAATTAGGACTGGATGAAAATCTGTCAATTTAATAATTAACTGGATTTTGTAAAGGTCTTTCGTTCTAGTAGGAATATAGTGAAAACACATCATAGCGTCTGTTACCTGTAAAATGAGTGCCGGGTCAATTTGTATTACACGTTAGTGATGAAAAACAGCTTCAATTTACGGGATTGTATAGGCCAGCTCAATATCGATGATCAGAAAGAAGAGAACACTTGATATTCCACAACATGTATGAGTACAGTGCTCCCCAAAAAGGTCAAGAACACCCCGCATTTCTTTCAATAACTTCATGAAATCAACGCCTTTAAACATCATATAACCACTAAAGCATTGTATGTATTGTGCACATTACATAAGCCATACGTACTGACATATGCACAATCCATACATTGTATTTCGTAGTATTTGGTATGCCCTCCGTTGTTTTTGATGACGGCCAGTACACGGCGTGGCATACTGTCAATCATTCTTGGACAAAACCCAATTTCTTGCATCCATACCTGTTTAATCATTCCAACTAAGTCTTTGGCAATTGATGGCTGCTTTTCTGCCACTTTATATTTCACGATGATCTACAAATTGTCTAACAATTACCCCTGCCAACGAAGCTGGACAGGCATATGTATTCACCCGCGTCTTTCCGTATGCCCCCACACTCTCTCAAACAGTTCTGATTGTGTTTGAATTACATTGCTGAAAGGGTGGGCCATGTCCTAGGGAAGAGTGATTGGATTTTGTGGTGGACCCAGGAATTTATTGTCGATTGAGTTAGTGTAAGGCGTTGGCAGATGAGTGATTTCGAGTTTTCTTAGTTTTATTCTTAATTGCGTTTTGTTTTAAAATTATCCGCTCCAATTCGGAATGAGAAAATAATGTTTTATTTTCACATGCCAGGATAAAGCAATTGTAACTGTTCGAGTTAATATTTTGTTGCTTTGATGGAATGAAAGAGGAGACAGCCGATACAAGTAAAGAGAGGATAGACACGTGGGGGAGGATACGTGATTGTATGCCTCTCACGTATTGCAAATACATTTTCAACACTACTTTTAGGCCCGTTTGTGATATGGAAATTAGACTTTGAGATGACAAGCACCTAAATTGGTATCACTCACTTCACCATTCGCTATTTTACCCATAGCTGTGTCGGGGTAGATGGATACATGCCTTTCCGCGAAGTGAACACACATTGTCCCAGCCAGAGTTTGAACTCGGGTTGCCAAGTACATTCTCCGTGCCTCTCACGTAAAGCAGAGACAGTTAAGTAACCATAATTGACATAAAAGTCTCACATTAGAAATTATCAATCGATCAGACGGACAGGAGCCAGACTCATTTTCCTGCATTTCCATCAGTTTTACGATTGAAATGTTCACTTAACTCCACTACTTATCTTCTACCAGGCTAACATCGTCTCTCCCTGGCCAGAAAGTGACCATGTGTAGACGACGAAGAAGAAGGACAAAGGCGGCCGATAATTAACAGTTTCCAATTCATGTCACATACTTGTGCTTCCCCAAAGTTAAATGTAGCTCAAATCAGAACTTATTATATATCGAGTCTTTATGACTTTATGCCGCCGCGAATCACTTCATAACTGTCAACTTTGTGAATTAAACTTTTGACAGTCTAGGAGAAGCGTCTTATAACAATTGTTTATGAAGTACAGACACTTCAAATGAGTTAGAACTGGTTTGTCACCCAATAGAAACCGTCATGTGACAGACGTCTTGTGGTCCCGTAGGGATTTTTTGAGTTGACTAATGAAACCAATTGGACATGCTAGAGGGACATTCAGTGAGTAAGAATATACTATCATCGAACAGAAAATAAACAAATCCATTCTTCTCATTCGCAGCCACTCTCTATGAACGATACCAAAGTAGCCGAGGGTCGACCCCGAGTAGGGACCCATGATTTGGGATGTTACAAAATGATAGCGATAAACTGAATATCCATAAAACGAACGTGATTCCCAAAGTGGGCGCTACCACCCACATTGGACACAAAGGCAAGAGGGTGGGTAGGGGATGCTAGAAGGCAATATGTGGAGAGAGGTAAATGGGCAAAGAATGCAAATCCATACATCCATGAAGTTCTTTGTCGTATACAATCGAGTATATATCGATTAATCAAGTAGATTACGATAGTTTTGGACAATTATATTTGTGGTAATAACATGAGTGTTTGCATTTAAAAAAATAACTATTAGAATTTAATTTGCAATGTATCATTTATTACCGACTCGACGGGGGCTTGTGAAATATATGCGGTGGTCTGAAAATGTTTGGGAAGCACTGATTTAAATGCTTTGACTTTCAAAATAAGAATACCTCAAAGAATAGATCAACATGGTTACACAATGAAGTTAACAATTCATGGCACGTTTCCAGCTGCCAAAGAAAATAAAAACCTCAACATTTAGTGTAAGATCCCACTGACTTCCCTAGTATTCCATTATTGATACAATGATACTATCGTTTCCCCGATATATATGATGCAATATTGTCTTTTCAAAAAGAGAGTGATCGAAATTCGCGTTCGTCTTATATACTGAATTGAACAAAATAGTGTGTTCTATGTTTGTAGGTAGATGGCATAAGGAGCGTTTAGTTTTCAATAACTTCATTTGAAAAAAAAGATTTGTTTTGAACACCTGTCATATAAGCGTGCTTTAAAAAATATTGTCAAAACTGGAGTATTTTCTGTATTGAGTCTAGCATTGGAAAACGTAAAATTGCAAGTTCATGGAGAAGGTACTGTGAATGAACGAACGTGTCCACAGCGGTCTGGGAGGTTTCACGGTGGAGAGTTTTCGCTGGACGATGCACCACAGTCGGTAGGAGCTTGATAGTGATCACATCAAGACATCACTTGCGAATAATCAACACTATACGACACGTGAGATAGCCAATATAATCAATACATCAAGCGTTGGGCAACAGTTGCACCAATTTGATTATGCGTGTCGCTTTGATGTGTGGCTTCCACATAAGGTTAGCGAAAAGGAAACATCCTGTGTGATTCAAACAATCGCCAAAAACTAACCGTAAACAGAGAACAGCCGCCTCGGCCCTATAACATTAAAACAGTCCTACAGCATGACTCTGTCATAGGCAAACACATACTGGACAACCCAGAATGGATTGCTTCAAACGTATCAGTGCGGCAAGATCTTCTTTCCACCTTGGTGTTTTGTTTTCGATCTACATTAAAACCCACAAACCGATATTGTGCAGACAGACAGGATGTGTCTGTTCGCTAAAACTATTTAACTGACTTTCTAGCGCGTGTTAGAACAACAATACAGGACGTCATTATTTAAGACAATGTCGTAACCTTATTTCAAATCTCCTAAACGATATTGTTTTCGGATTACATCTGACGTACTCTTTTGATAAGTGTCAGACGAAAAAAGCTTTTTCAGAAATTATGTTGTCTAGTGTCATAACTATATGTACGTTGTACATATATATGAGTATTTGTAGTCGTTTCTGTCTACTATGTATCCTCTAATTCACTTTATATATATATACAGAGAATTCCCCCTGTTAACATTGAAACCCCGATGAGAGGTGGATACTTTACAACTACACAAACCGTAAGAGCCTAATGGCTACCAATCTCCTCTCATAAACCATATCTAGTGTAGTGAGTTTGATTCTCACTATTTGCCAAACTCGTGTGCCAGAATAAACTAAGTTTAGTTAATATCCATCGCCCAGTATGGATAAAACTCACAAACTGTTGCTTCCAAGTTCGCGAACTATCGCTTTACAACAGTTTCTTTATATATTCACCGGATTTAGCTTAGCCGTGATCAGAGCAACACCTGCTGGCCACACAGATCGAACTTGCTCGCAATGGCATGCGAAACTATCCGGCTGACCTTCGCTGTACGGCAACTTTCCATGTTGCCCATGTCATATACTGGCATTTGTAAGAACTGGAATATTGCAATGCTTTAAGGGTCGTGTGGGATTTTACGGTATGCTGCACTTTCGGAATGATGTTCCGACAGTACGGCTTATCTGGGTATGGTTCTAACAAATGTACGGGACATTCCGCAGTAAACAGATGCAAGGGCCGGCTGTAATGGCATTTGTCTGGAGTGATTGTGCAAGGTTTGGGTGCTTTAAAGTTGACTGCAACGTAATTGGTTTCATTTCCGCAGCCGAATTGGTCGTCTATTGAATAGAACTCGACGAACAAGTCTTAACTTTCGAATTGGCTGGGATTGATTAGGACTGAACTGGAGACCCAACCTGGAGAAAGTGATTTCAGACAGTTAGTGCCTTAACGCTGACTAAGGCTTCAGTCGCCCCTGCATGCGACCCACATATCGCAAATCTGTCAGTCGGCTCCGGTTTGCGATATGGGAAATATACTTAAGAGGCGACAGGCCTCCGAAGTGGCCTCACTCAATTCACCCTGCGCTAGTTACCTATACCTGGAAGAAGATATGGATTTATGTATTTCCCAAGGGCATTAGAGAAAAGTGAAAACGAACTGTCTCTGATGGAGCTGGGCTTCCCCGTGACTATAGTGCATATTTGAAAACCTTCCCCTAGCAAAGCAGTTGTCCAAACGTTGTTTAGCTAGCTAGTATCCTTACGCTGGCTATGGCATCATTCATCCTTTCCCGGGATTCCCATATCACGACTCGTTTGCCTCAACGTGCGAAATATGTGAAATAGCCTTAGAAGCGACAGACAAACGAAGTGTTGTCATTCACTTCACCATTCTCGCTTAGGGCATCCGATATTTCCAAGCGGTCACCCATCTCTGACTAGCTCGACGTTGCTTAACTTCGGTGATCATACGAGAACTGGAGTATCCAACGTGATTGACCATTTTGTTTAATATAAATGGCGGCCATTTTGTTTTATATAAATGAGGTAGTTTCTACCAACTTTCTTCTTGGGAACATCTGTTTGCTGAAAGAGGGCATCCATGGAACATGTTGATACCCTAAATGTAGGGGGGGGTCGAAAGGTAGGCCCTCCCGGCACCGGACCTAAATTAGTTTAGTATCATTTTATTGTCTTTCAGTGGCACCACTTTTGCTTGTCAGACAACTCATCTTGAAGAATGCACGTCTGATATAAAAGGTGGGAAAACTGTTCAGGACATGACCTGAATAATTGTACAAACCGAAAAACCTAAACATTTCAATTCAGACATCTTTACATAAAAGAATATAAGCGCTCACCCATGTAAGTACTGACCAGGCTCGACGTTGCCTAACTTCAGTGATCGCACACGAACTGATGTATCCAACGTGATTTGGCCATACTCAACATTATTTAGGAAAAGTAATGATTCAAGAGACCCTTCAACAGTCATGAAGAGAATACAAAGCAAGGAATAGTTCCAGAATATGAATTCAACATTTGAATGATTGGACCAATCAAATTAGTGTAGAGTTTTATTGTCTTTTATTTACACCAGGGTTTTCGTAATTGCCAGACTTTGAATGAACGTCTATATAAAAAGTTGGAAAACTTTTCGAGGCATGACCTGAATATTCTGTACCAAAGTGAAATGCCTAAAAGATGTATCCAAATGATTTATTCATGTATTCAGTCAGTGAGTTATTTAGTTGCTCGAAAGTTGCCGTCAGAGATGTCCATGTTATCTTTCGTAATTTTAAGGAATTCACGTAATTTCTTTCGTTTGGGCCAATGGGGGAATGTTTGCAAACAGTTTTCTTTTACTTATATCGTCGACATTTTCTGTTTGAGAATGGCTTGCTGCAAGGGAATTTGATCTTTACTAAGAACAGGTATGGTTAGTCAATCAATAGAAACCGTCACGTGACCAACGTCTTTTGGCAGCATACTGTGTCGGGGTGATCAATTAAAGATTGGAAAAAAGGTGTGATTAATGTGTGGTGATCACTAAAAGGTCTGCATTTAAAAAGCAAAACATAAGCAAGCGTGAACACTGCAGGCCACAAACTAAGGGACCGATTTAGCATAAACTTACATTGTAAATTGAACCCTTTCCTAAAGCTTAAGAGGGGTTAAAAAACGCAAAATAACACATGACATCATCATCATCAGCCGTTATAAGTCCACTGCTGGACGAAGGCCTTTCCCATCTCCTTCCATGACTGCCTATCTTGTGCTAATCTCTGCCAAGTCTTACCGGCAAACCTTTCTATCTCGTCCCTCCATCTTGTGTCTGGCCGTTTCCTACTTCTTTTACTATCCCATGGGCACCAATCTGTTAATCTTTTCCCCCCATCTATTGTCTTCTCTTCTCGCTAGGTGACCGGCCCATCTCCACTTTTGTTGTTTATTTAGTCGTATAATATCCTTTACTCTAGTCTTGTCTCTGATCCATGTTGACCTTTTTCTATCTCTTAGCGTTGCCCCTATCATTGCTCTTTCCATGTCTCTCTGTGCTATTCTAAGTTGGTTTTCAGCTCGTTTGGTTAATTTCCAGGCTTCGCATACATAAGTCATGGCTGGTATTATGCAGCCGTTATATACTTTTCGTTTTAGGCACATTGGCAAGGAGCTCCTCAGGATGTCTCTATTCATGCCAAATGCTTTCCAACCTATCGTTATGCGTCGTTTTATTTCGCAGTCATGGTCTTTCTCTAGCTTTATTACCTGACCTAGGTAGATGTATTCATCGACCTCTTCTAGTATCTCGCCTTCTATCTTTATGACTTTTTTGGGGACCTTATCGTTGAACATTACTTTTGTCTTTGTTCTATTCATCTTTAAACCTACTTTTTACTTTCCCTATGTAGGTCGGTTAGCATATTTTGTAATTCTTCGGATGCTTCCGATGTCATAGAAATGTCCTCTGCAAATATTAAGTTGCTTAGGTATTCTCCATCTACTTTTATTCCCATTCCCTCCCAGTCTGTTTTCCGAAAGATACTTTCTAGGCTCGCTGTGAATAGTGTAGGTGATATTGTATCCCCTTGTCTTACTCATTTTGCTATCTTTATCTTTTCTGTATCTTTATGTAGTCTAATTATTGCTGTGCCATTTTCGTATATATATAGGAATCTAGAGTTAGATAGTTTGGTAAGAGGGTAGGAAGGGTGGGGAAGGAAGGTTAGGTAGTTTAATAAGAGAAAAAGAAAGAACGTAAGGTAGGGGAAAGTTAGGTAGTTTAATAACAAACATATTTGATGATTATTGAAAACCTGAAATGTGTTTAAACGCAGTTAATTCTTACCGAGATATTATTATATTCATTTTTCTCAGGTGTTTTGTACTGCCAATCGAGTTTAAAATAAAGTTTTTATGACATGTATATTTACCAGTTTACCCATGTCGTCAAAAACTGACGGTAGTATTTACATAATTGTGCAGTTGCACTCAGTGCCGTCTTAATAATACCTGAGGCCTCGTGCAAAGCAATGTACTGTATTTGGCCCGCGGGTCGTAGTGCAGACCCTGATTAAATACATGAATTTAATAAAGAGTCAGGAACTGATTTGAACATGAATTATTCATTTTCCCCATTTCCTTTCATTACTAAGAACTTGCGCGACCGACTTTGAATTAGAGTAATGTGTTCGAAATTATAAACTTGGACCGACCCTAATAACATTTTAGTACTTGACTCACTATTTTCTTTTAATTCATAACAATGGCCAAAGAAGACTAAGCTATGAGTACTGCTCTATATAATTAAAGTTATCATAAAGAGTACCAACTGAAGATACATCTGACAGATGTAATAGGGTTTGGCATTTAAGGTGAGATTATTTTAGAAATGTTTATACTTGTGCGGTAAGCTAGTTTCTTTTGTTAGCTTGTTTTTGAACATGTTAACAGAAACAGAGTGTACTGTTTTGCCTGAAAGGTATTTCCAGTATGAACGGGATCTTGATGTCAATAATTACAGTGAATGTCTGCGTCCACGTCTACCATGCAATGTCATATTGTAGATGTGCATCAGGTCACTTCTGAATATTCTGTATTGTAGAGTGGGTAGCTCTAGTATTCTGAGTATGGCACGCCTTTTAGTTGTGGTACCGGTTTCGTAGCTCTCTTCTGCAACCTCTCTAACATGCTCCGGGATTGTTTCGTGTGTGGAGATCAGATAATGCTTGCATATTCTACATGTGGTCTGACGAGGGTGTTGTACATCATTCTGAATATAGTGGTGTCCATATATTTGAATGTGTTTCAGATTACACCAGTCATCTGGTTTGCTTTCTTGATCTGTTCTTATATAAGTTGAGCTGCTGGTCCACTATCAACCCTAGATCTCTTTCGTCGGTTACGTGTGTTAGGTTGTTGAATGTGTAGTTATATGACTTGTATTTGTTTCCGGATATTGTATTAGTTTGTTTGGGTATGGTATACTGATGCTTTTTGTTGTGTGCCCCCAAATGTAGAGTGACATTTATCTATGTTGACACTCATTTACATTCATTCAAACCATTGTGCATCTATGCTAATGTCATTCTGGGTCGAGTCTGTGCTATGTAGATTGTTGAAAGTTGCATCAGCTACCAGAAGGTAGGTGAATAGTATTGTATCATCTACAAACAGTTCTGTAACGTGACACGCGGTTGTGTATTTGCATATTAACTACAGGAGGTACGAGTGGCCGAGCAGTTAACGACAAAGAGAATGGGATCGGCACACCGAGTTCAGACTTTGGCTGAGATAGTTTGAGATCATCATCATCATCATCATCATCACAATCATCATCATTAAAATCCGTCGCTGGGCATGGACCTTCCCCGGGATTCGCCAGACCTCGCGATCATGGGAGTCGCGGAGCCAATATCTTCTGAACGTGTCTAAATCGTCACATCTTATTTTCTGTCGGCCAACAATTGTGCATCTGACCCCCGTTGTTAGTTTTGATGTCCAGCGTGTGTTTTACATTTTTGCAACATGGCTTGCACATTGCCACTAGACTTCTTTAATGGATTCTATGATATCTCTGACTTCTGTTTGTCCTCTAATATTCTGCGCTGCCTTGTGATTTCTTAATGCATAACAATGGCTAAGGGAGACATACATATGCTAACTGCTCCATACACGATTGTGTATTTGTAACTACAGGGGGTACGAGTGGCCGAGTGGTTAACTTGGAATGGGATCGGTGACCCGAGTTCAAACTCCGGCTGAGTCTGTTTGTGTTCACTTCGGACAAACGCTGAAATCGTAGCCAGCGTAAGATGAATTGTGATGAATTAAAGATCAAGATGAAAGTGGAAATGTGGTCAGAATTAGTACAATGTTGGAATAAAATATTTTCTTTTAATATAAAAATAAATGATACAATTTAATATGTGTCAGAGCGCGATATACTCTCAAGCATATGCGCCTATCGTGGTATATCGAGGGGTTAAGGTCAAACAGCAAACCATGCAGCGAGACGCGAAAAACGGATTAAAAAATACATGTTTCGTACAGAATATACAAACTGGGTAACAAAAAAGTCAAACCCAGGGATTTTTTGGTTGGCAATAATGGTAGTTTTATCAAACAATAAAACAGGAAATATTCCTGGGATAGAAAATAGTCCCTTTGACCGCCGGGTGAGAAGAATAGTCCTTATTTGAGGAAAATCAAACAGTGGGTTTTCAACATGTCCAAATCGTTTACAAGTGTTGATTTTGGTCCACAGCCTTTATAAAAAGAAGAAGCAGAGCCTATATCTCTTCGAAGCTAAGATGATCGTGTCTCCCGGTCGTCACCGGTTCAAAACACCGCGTCAGCAAACTTTCGTGCCTCCGTCCTCTTCACCGCTCAGGTGCCCTACTGCATCTACTGTCTCTTCCTCCTCCGCGCCGAATTCAAAATCCCGGGGAAACGGGATCTTCCCAGAATCTGTTCTATGTCTTTCGCGCGCCGATTCTTTAACTCTCGGACATAACGAGATTCTTTGTTTGCATTTTGTCTGTGTCGTTCCTCAAGGGAGGTAAATCAGATGAACTGCAAAGATATGTCACGTGGTTGTATGTATCGTTCAAAAACACAAGGGATTCCACCGTTGCCAGGAAACTGGAGAATGTTGCTAACATATTTTGAACGTCCGAAGAATTGTTTGTTTTTTTTTCATTGTTTTTATTGTTTTAATTTTTGTTTACTTCTAAAATCCCTGGCGATGTAAAGTTCAAGACAAGAATAAAAGAAATCAAACACTTTCTATACAAAGATTATATTTTTAAACTAACATTCCTATCTTTTCTTTTCAGAAAGTAAAACTTATCCGGTTTAGAAGTTGGTTTGTCTTGAAGAACTCCAGGTATCTTAATTATTAAAAGAGTAGAACATATCAATCGCTTTGTTAGTAATCAGAGTCCGTAGTATGATCTGAATGTGTCAATGTTTGTTACAGTATGTTACTTTTATTACATAAAAAGGCGTGGACTATTTGTACATATATGTTCTGCCTTATTGTATATTACTGTATAACTAAGAGTCCGTTCGGTTTTTGCCATTAGATGGCGTTGGGGACTTTTAACCACGTTCATTCAAAAAGATCGCTTCCATGTTATTGCGAGAGCTATCATATGAACATACATTTCGTTTTAAAAAGATTCAGTCAGAAATGGTGTGTTTCTATTTATTGATGCTAGTATTGAAGATGGAAGGAAATAAACACATTATCGGCCTGTTCTTTTTTATATAATGGAAGGTGACAACCGTCTCAAGTACAAGATAATATGTTTGCAGGTTATGTAGAAGAAACTGTGATGATCGAACGTGTCAAAAGTTGTTTGGGATTTTTGTGCTGGAGAGTTCTCGCTGCACGTTGCTCAAATGAATCGAATGTTTTTCATTCAGACAAGTGTGTAATACCTAATAATAGAATGGTGTAATATCTTGTGAATACGGAAGATGAGTCAACATTTCCCAGCCATTCTGCAATAGTTTTACTTGCTCTCCAAAGAATCATGTGGTCTAGCGTTATCCTCATGAAATATTATGCCCGAACTTTTAACAGATTCCAGACAATTTTAGTCGATTGCTATCTTCAGGACTAACTGGGACCAATGCTTGTTCGAATTAATCGTTTGATTCTTCAGAAGGGGGTTCATAGTAGAAGTCTTCCTTCCATTCCCAACATATATATGATATCCCCTTGCTTGGATGACGACCGGCCTTTGCAACTGTAGTAGAAGGAAGATAACTCTGTTTTTTACTATCGGAGTTATGCCCCTTTGATCGGAGTAGGTAAACAAACACGAATTACAGAAATCTCGTTTCTTGACGCGAGATATAACATTGGCGTGCAGAGAACAAAGAAAACGTACACAAAACTCGTTTCCCCTAGATTTAAAAATTGGCGAGTGAAGGACAAAGAAAACGAAGGGCAGATCAGTAGCGGCTCCGTGAGGAAACGAACTAGACGAAAAGAGGGACTCTGATACTCGGGGGATAGCGGTCGGAAGGCATGTTAGAGTTTTGACCTTCCTAATTATGTGGACTTACTCAGATCCAAAGACGTTAATCGAGTTTTCTCCGAGGATATTCCTTTCTTCTAGGTAATTTGACACCTTGTTAAAATAAACGTCAACATCATATAAAACATATTAGTGTCATTAGTAAGGAGAAAGATTGGCGAAATATATGAGATAACAATTATTTGTGTACACCATATAAAACCGGAGATATTGTTGAATCAAATTAGCGTAAATGACCGCACAGATTGTAAACAAACTCGGTTCATAATATTAACGAGTATATTTTCTCCCCCTTTTAACGAGCACACCGTTTTTTAAAAAAATTACTACACATCAACTACTGGTTGGATTTTAATAACATTTTCAATACTTATCGAATAAGGGATGAATTCTTTTTAAAATCAGTTTGTATTGCAAATTTGAGGAAAACATTTTTTCATTGTGATTAAAAACACTCCCCAAAGAGTTGATGATTTCATTACATTTCCATTGATTTATTTTCAATCGATCAGTCCAATCTTTTTACATTATTAAGTCAAGACCATGAACATATACATTCTGCTTCTGTTTTTGAAAAAGCTAATTGATTAATTCCGTAAAAAATGTTTTAAGAAAATGCGAAAAAAATACTGCTCTAATTGCCAATATTTTTCATTCATTTGGTAAAACATGATTTATCGCTATTTTCCGCTAGTTTTTAAAACTGTTTACTCTGTTTCAGTTGCCATCGGCTGTAAGTAAAGATATGTAAAAAAAAAATGAAAATGAAACAATCTACATTTTTGTTATTAATTTTGTTTGTGATTTAATTGGCCAATATTTTTCTACGGATAGACATAAACGTACATTTTCTATGATTACTGTGTCCAAGAGGACACACCTGCTGTAATAATCTCACAGTCAGCCATCTGCTGCTCCTGATGTTATTGACAACACCGACTTCCGTAATAAGCAATTAGTTTACAGGTTTTTAGTCGGAGGTGCTGGCAGATCTTTGACCCCACCCCAACGTGAAAAAAGAGGTTTTATGTAGTTTTTGAATGGAAAATCGTAATTATTCTGTTAAGTATTGTTTAGTAATGATGACACTAAGTATATCTAATTAAAAAAAAAACATCGGAGGAATTCTTTAGTGTTAAATTTCCAAAAAAGTCAACAAAATGGCGGAAATTATAGTTTAAAACTTTAAATTGACTTTTAAGAGCTCAATCCTACGTTGAAGTGTGTTCTTCTTTTTTCCGGACACATATTTGGACTTTATTCTTTCTAACAAAAACAAGAAAAAACTTGTAAACAACAGTTTTTAAATTGTAATTTACGTTTTAAAATGGGGTGTCCAACGTGCGCAAAACATGCCTACTTTCTTCTCTTTTTTTTTGTCTTACAAAAGGACACTTTTCTCAACCGGACGTTTTCTTTCCCCTGGTATCTTGTTTCTTTTGTTATATAAACCAAAATTGTTTACAAGAAATAGATTTTCTGAAATTATTCTGTTCCGTTTCTCCGTTATTATCTACTCTGCAGTTTCTACGTACACCATTATTTTTTTGCCACATTAATTTCCTTATTCACATCTCGTATTGGAGCTGTTTGACATTTGCCCCTCGGTAACTACGACAGACGTGTGTCTTAAAATATTCACGCCGTGACAGCAACAGTTATTGCTGGTTCATTTTGCTTTCCTCACGATCTCCTACGGCCTACATCTTTGTTAAAAATCTACTTTGCACCACCCTTCAAAATGTGTTTCTGAAATTGAACAATACATATAGAGAAACATA
>VCCN01000420.1:14733550-14750645 GCA_006491835.1 Architeuthis dux | reverse complement strand
TATATGAACTGAATCGATTTTCTGATTTGGCCTTTGAAGAGGAACCGAGGAAATATGAAACCATAAGTGTTCCAGGCAATTGGTACCAAATGATATACGAGAAACCAATTCCTCGTATTAAAATGTGTTTGCTTTGATTAAAAGAAAAACACGGTGAAAATGTTTTGATAATATATATTTAAATATTGAATGAAATTGGGATTAGAAACCGTCAACCAAAACTGTCAACTGGGTGGTTGGCCGTTATCCATGCATGTATGTATGTATGTATGTATGTATGTATGTATGTATCAATCACGTGCCAGTGTAGCTAAAGGGCTGGAATTTTAAACATGTATTCCGTATTATGTTTAACATAAGTATTTCTTTGTTTTTTCTTAAATACCCCACAAATACTTTTTAGTGGGGGTTTCAATTTACATTGTAAGTTTATGCTAAAGTATCCCTTTAATTAGTGTCCGGAAGTGTTCACGCTTTAAAAAAAAAGAAATTTAGTGTTAGTGATCCAGCAAAGGGTGAAAAGAGTAACCTATTCATTAATCATCCCTTTTGGCATTTTTTTTATTGATCACACCCAGCACGAGATGCTGCAAAAAGACATGGGCACGTGACTCTTTCTATCGAGGGACTAACTGGACCTGTTTATGTTTTTAATTCAGAGTCGTATCTTTATTATTCTGCAGGAAAACACCAACAGTCAGCAAATAGACGAACGTTCAAATTCCAAGCGAAGTAACACAATATTTGCACATTTAACTTTCTCTTTGTTGTTTTGTTCAATAATGTATGTTCATACAGTTTTTTTAGTTAGTGTACGGTATTGGCAGAGTATGCGTTATCTGAGTTCTTTCCATTTATCACGATTCTTACTGTGTACATGTTACGTAATGGTCAGCGAGAAGCTATGTAATTCAAGGCTAACAATTATAAGTTGAAAAAGATTCTCACGATCGAGGAAAAAGGGCCTCCTTCCCCAAACAGCTAGGGTCGAAGGTGAAGAAAGGGGCGCCGAATTTTGCCAAAATGGAAAGTTAGCTGGTCGTTAGATATATATTAGCAATTTCCGGAGATGACCACTTTAAGAGATACCATCTTAGAGTTATCAAATACACATGTGAAAACGTAGTTCCAAAAAGTAGGCGTTGCTAAAAAAGTCACTCAGAGATTATAAAAAAAAAACACGGGAAAATAGTAGGAGCAGCAGTAGAGTGGAATCCGCCAGGCAAGACCCTAGGGTCGCCTGCGGGCGCGATGATGATCTCTCACTCTCTCTCTCTCTCTCTCGCTCTCTCTCTATATATATATATGTCTGCTCATTGTCAAATCGGCGTTTTGACTCTTTCACAGCCATGCAGTTTATCTGTTCCTTCCAATTAATTGCACCCGTACAGCAACGGGCGCTATCACCAATTCCCATGCGTCAGCGTCTCCGCGGAAAACGATCGGAGAAAAGCAGGGGCAGCGGAGATGGCTCACGGAAGGCACGCACTAAGTGCACAGCATGTGCAACGGATGCAGAGAGCAGAGGAGCTATGGTACACACGTATCTGATGATTAGAGAAACACAGTTTTGAAAGAAACTCCATACAACTCCATACACACCGTTACATTACCAACGTCTTTTGGAAGCATAGCGCATTTGGGGTGATTAATGAAATAATTGGAAGAAGGGGTGATCAATGGGTGAGTTCCTTCTCTTGCACTTTTTGTTTTCAATTCACTACCTTTAGCATAAACTTGCATTGCAACTTGAAACCCATACTAAAAAACATATTGGGGGGGGGGGTTAAGATTTAAAAATAAAACAAACTGTTTTTCTACACACAATGAGGTGTACATGTTTAAATCTTCAGCCCTCTAGCTCCAATGATACGGTCTGTACGTGTGATGAATAGTTAGGCAGACTGAAGAAACCTACGTGTTTCACCCAGTTTTGGTGACAGTTTCAGTTAACGGTTTCTAATTAAAGCAGCACATGTGTCAGTTTCATATTCTAATTGAATAGAGTCGATGGTGGAAAGCTCTCCCCAGTGATTAATTACAGTATCTCCAATTTCTTTCGAATTTCTCAATACAATATCTTTTTTTAAAAATGAGTGATTATTTCTACAAAAAAGTATTTAAAATAACATCTTCATTTAATTATCAAAATAATTACGAGACGGAGAAGACAAAAACAGTCTTGGTCATTTATATTATTCGATTATCTGGGGCATCCGGAGGATATCATTGCTTAGCTTTCCAACTGCACGGGGTAGTCAAACAGTCATTGGACACATTTTTAATAATTAGAAACCATCAACCAAAACTCTCACCAAGACTGTCAACATATGTTTCTTCAGTTTTTAGGTTGGTTTGGCTGGCTGACTATATAACTATGCGTATAGGTTGCATCAATGGGCTAGAGGACTGAAAGTTAACGCCTAATCAAGTGTAGAAAAACGGTTTCTCTTTCTTTTTGAAAATTGAAACCCTGGTTAGGCGTTTAGTCAGGACTTCAATTTCCAATGTACATGCAATGTGCTTCTTTGAGAATTCAGACATTTTAGTGCGCATTGTCTAACAAAAGGCTAGAGAAGCAACTGAAGAGTGTACTCCCCTAGATTTGGTGAGGACTGTCCTTGTTCATATTACGGATGGAAAACAAAGTCAAATACAACTTGGAGTGGAACTTGAAAAATACAATTTTAAAATTACTTAAATGTGCAAAGAAAGTAACTGAATTGATTCACCTTGATTTGAATTTGAATTGTTTATATGAATTTAAGGGTTACTTTCCTTGGTTTTCACTGTTAAAAAATCCGTCCAGGCCTTTTCTCTTATGAGCGTCGGCATTCACTAAGGTTAGTCAGAACATGGACAACATATCTGTGTTTTAAACTAAATATTTAAATTATCAATCTTATGATCGATCCAACGTTGAACCAACAAACAACACTCGCACAAACAGATATATTCGGTATTTTGATGCCTATCTTTGAATCATGTACTCTGGCAATCAGAATTGATACAATGCAGCGCTCTAATTTATATAACCTATATCAAGTCGATATTCATAAGAATTGTTCGGAGCCTAACATCTTCTGATAGTAAAAACTCAGAGATGATAATATCTTTCGAAGTACACTGTACTCAAATTTGCTCTTTCGAAAATAAAATAGGAAACTGTTTCTCTTCCCGTTTACATGGTTCAATCTTGCTTCGAAACAGAATGGTTCTACAAAGTAACATCGATAAAAAGCGATAAAAAGCAACTAAAAATCATGATAGAAGAAAATTACAATAAAATAACTATTAATAATAATGGTTGACAACGCTTCATATAATAATAAATAAATGAATTTAATATTGATGCTGCTACTAAAACTACTAGTGTTAAAGAAAAACAACATGTATAACGCCCAGAGATATCGGGGGAGAATAGAGGGTAGATCTTTTTATCTTCTGCCAACAGAAGGGTCCCCGTAGCTCAGTCGGTAGGAGCAGCTGGTACAGTTAACCAGGCTTCCCGACGCAAAATAGACGTGTGTTTGAGTCTCAACAAGAGCGAATCCTTCATTTCCGATCCCCTCCGTTTACGCAACGACCTAGATTGAAGGCCTGAGTAAGTTGTAATTGAACATTAAAGTATCTAAATCTCTAAAGCTCCACATGATGAAGTGTTCATACACGAATTCCAAAGTTTTGAGTAACGCTTACAGTGCCCATATCGTACGGCGTTATGGTTATGTTTATCTTGCAGATCATTTCCCTAGTGTAGTGAGTTTGATTCTCAGTGGGTGTCAATCAGTCTATTACAACAGTGTATCGAGTGCAATCCTCATTATGTACCCACACTGTTGGGTGTGTGGTTTCACATTGTTCCATTCGAGCATTCAGGTCCGAGTGTTGCACAACTATTGTTAGTATTGCGTAACATGCAGGACATACAGTTAATAGATGAAGGAACTGCACAGAAGAAATGGAAAAAGCAAATGTCTTAGACGTATTGTCTCTGTTTTGTCAGATACGCTGTCCCAATCCATTATCGGATTGTTTTGTTATCAAGGTGTGATGTCAAGACAAAGACAAAGAGTGCGACCGTTGACATGAAATAGCCTGGTTGGAAATATATGCTTGTTCAATACCGTGAGGATAATGTTTGTGTTCTGGTGTCAAAATTACAGTCCAGAATGTTGAGCTGGGAAAAGGGTAAACATCCAGAATTTAGTACCTGGGAAGGGGTCAACATCCATAATTTCGAGTCGGGAAAGGGGGCAAACTCCAGAATTTTGAGCCGGGAAAGGGGTTACAATCAAACATGTTGAGCCGGGGAAGGGGTCAAAATCCAGAATTTAGAATCTGGGAATGGGTCAAAATCCAGAATTTAGAATCTGGGAAGGGGTCAAAATCCAGAATTTAGTATCTGGGAAGGGGTCAAAATCCAGAATTTTGAGCCGGGGAAGGGATGAACATCCAGCATTTTGATCCGGGAAACGGGTCAAAATATAAAATATTGAGTCGGGGAAGCGGTCAAAATCCAGAATTTTTAGCCGGGGAAGGGGTCAACATCCAGAATTCTAAGCCGGGGAAGGGGTCAAAATCCAGATGTTTGAGCCGAGGAAGTGTTCAAAGTCCAGAATTCTGAGCCAGGGGAGGGGTCAAAATCCAGAATTCTGAGCCGGTGAAGGGATCAAAACCCAGAATTCTGAGCAGGCTTTAAATAGAAAGAGATGTTGTACAAGCAAACTCGTGGGCAAATAAAACAAATTCCAAACATCAAAAATAAGCAAGTAATATCAGGCATGTTTCATTTACATTTCACTCTTAGTTTCTTAACACTGGAATTGACAAAGGTGTAAAGTGAAAATGAATAAAAAAAGGACATTCTCTCACAACCAAATGTAAAGAACTCAATGACCCCTGCCCCAAGGATCCGCACCAGCTCATACAAATCCTAATAGATCTGTGAATCTTTTCACGGACATCAGCTAGTGTTTTTGATATATTTAAGTACAGTGCAGATGAAAAATTATTAAAATACTTCCATAATATTGTGACGGCCTGTGTAAACTAGTTCCTAATAGATATTGTTATCGTCTCTACTTCTATCCGGCTCTTTGTGAACTTGTGAATACAGTTGACGCCTTATGTCCAATTCCTAAGTTGCCTTCAAGGTGTTGTGCATTAGCAAATATTGTTTTCATTAAACAACAGAGACTAAATGACGCATACAAATAACTCTAATCCAATTACTGTTGCTTGTAAAGGAATTCCTGATTTCTAAAGAACTTGCCTCGCAGACACATCGAAACTCTCAGAGACAAAGGAAATAATTTCCGGAATACTAACATGGTTTCACTTTATGATATTAGTGAAAATATCCGGGGAAAAGCCGGGTTGTAAACCAGAGGCGTGACTAATTGGGTGGCAGGGGGTGCCACATCCTCCAATACACTTTCTGTCGGCAAATCACATTCAGGGTTGCCAAATTAGCCATTGTTCGGCTACATCACTTTAGCCAATAAAAATCTACGATAGCTGATTAAATTTGGTTAGTTTGATAGGAGTAAATGTTCAATAGTGTATTAATAGTTTGATCTGGAGTCATGGTATATAGTTATTGTATAAGATAAATGGGCTTTAAATGTCTACACACATATGTAACATTTAAAATGTATAAGATTCATCCGATTTTAGGCATTTAGAAACGTTTAGCTCTGAATAACCAACCATACTAGGCAACACGGAATCCTTCCCTATTCGTCTTGCACGCCCACTTTCTCAGCAAATTAGAGGCATGTACGACTACTATTAGTAAATTAGAGTCCTGCAACCCCCAATAGAAATCCCTGAATATGTGTGAAAATATCCGGAAAGCCGATTTTATGAGAGGGAGCAGAGGGAGAACAAAACATATCGTGAATATATTGACCTTTTATGTCACGAAATCATTAATGTATAGTCTAATTTTTAACTAGGACAGTGATAGTTTGGAATCTACTTATTTTCAATTTTCAATTTGCACATTTCTCTTCACATAAAGTAAGAACAACAATTGCCTATGAATATCACCGGCCTGACAACAAAAGCGCAGTTTGAATGAATATAGCCATCTTCTATACATTTTTTACACAAAAGCAATCGGAACCGCTACCTAGGCAAAAAGATCGCGTTTCAATCGCAACCAAATCAGCATGAACGTTAGTGTTGAAGAAGATTTCGCATTGAATGCAGTGAAATTGTCCGAATATCGTCAAAAATAGTTCACCACCCGACCGTCAAGATATCGGTTGGAGCCGCTTGAGTAGTCATCAAGTTACTTAACTGATCTCCCCATGGGTGATGTTCGAGTCA
Source organism: Architeuthis dux (assembly GCA_006491835.1). Lineage (NCBI taxonomy): Eukaryota > Metazoa > Mollusca > Cephalopoda > Oegopsida > Architeuthidae > Architeuthis > Architeuthis dux. Next base: position 14,744,309 of record VCCN01000420.1, on the reverse strand, counting down.
AGATATTCGCACAGAATATGTCAAAAGGCTCTCGTCCAAACAGTGAATCAATAATGATGGGAGTAGTGCCAAGCATTTGGACTAGACACGAACAGGGAGAATAATTTTAGAAATTCGACAGACGCATTGGGCATTCCGGGTAATCTGACCACTTCAACAATAGTCTGGATAAAAGCATCAGGAGAACAGCGAACAATACAGTAATGAATAGCCTGATGTCCACAGTAATCTCTGTGCGTACATTATGTCCAAATCGATAATTACTGTTTGGCCTTTCCTCTGCTACTTTTCTCTTCTGAGCTGTTTTGTCGGTTATTAAATAGCAGTTCGGATAGTCGTTAACTTACCTCCAAGGAATATCTCCTCATTTCATGTACACTCTTATCTACTCATAGAATGATAATCCATGTTAATTTGCAACTATCTGTTTTATTGTTATTATACTAATGTCCGCGCTGATAATTATGAGAATAATATTAAAGTTAATAGTAATAGTAACAATCCTGCTATTGACAATGGTGATGATAGTTGAAGTCAATAGAAACGATAACAATAATGATGCTGATAATAATGATAACTCGGATAATGATTATAATAATGCTGATGCTGATACTTCTGATAATAATGTTGATGCTGATAATAATGATGATACTGTTAACGCCGATAACGATGATACTACTGCTGACGTTGATGATAATGGTAATAATGTTCATATTGTAATAAAGATAATGTTGACGCTGATAATAATGATAACGGTGATGTTGATAACGGGAATTAACTTTTCCGCATGGCCCATGGTCCATTAAGTATGCATGACAAATGTGTGCCAAATTTGGTTGAGCTGCGCAAATATTTAAGGGGTGGGGCACAATGACAAACAGAGTCAATTGTTTCATATACTTGATTCGTCCGTTGTGTGCTTTAAATAAGCAACTGATGTTTTAACTAAAACTGTCAAGTCAAGAACTAAGTAATGGCGTTCAACTTCGTTATTGCATTAATATCAGATCGATATGTTGTATGGTTATACTTGTGGGAGTTGCTGTATGACTTTTTGGAGCTTTCGTATGCTGTGTTTACCATAGTTTACATTCGTAAGAGCGAGGATTACCCTTACCTCCAATTTATGACGCTTACAGGTACAATATTACATCAAGACCGTGCAACCGTTTCTCGAGATATCCAGAATGGCTGGATACTTTTCAGATAGACATTGTGTGTATCATCATCATCATCATCATCATCATCAGCCGCATCAGCAGCATGTTCATCAGCATCAGCATCATCATCAGCCGTCATGAGTCTACTGCTGGACAAAGGCCTTTCCCATATCATTCCATGACGACCATCTTGTGTCTGGTCTTTTCCTACTGCGTTTACTGTCCCATGGCCACCAGTAGGTTAGTCTGTTGTCCCATCTATGGTCAGTTCTTCTTGCTAGATTACCATCTCCATGTTTTCTGCTTAATTATTTTTATGTTATCCTCCACTCTAGTCCTCCCTCAGATCCACGAGTGGCCTTTATCGTAAATGTATATAAAGAAGCTAGTGCCGTGCGGGCATTGAACCCGCGTACATCTTGGAAACAGGTTCTTCTCTACCCAATGAGCTAACGACACTTTCATTGGAGGAAGGAGATTTTTACCGTACACTTTGCCGGTCTCTCCACTCACACATCCGTATTTAGGCACGGGTATTTTAGCGAAATGAACTATTAGCGGAACGAAATATGGGTGTCGGTGGAAGCGGCTATTGGGAAACGTACGTCGATCTAACCGTTGACACCGTGCACACAGGCTGCTTGCATACGGATTGGTTTTGGTCTTTGCGGAATGTGACATGGGGACGCGTCGGCCTTTGATCGCGCTCGCGACCGCACGCTGTATGTGCGCCCGTGCGAGTTTGTTTGCCGGCAGAAGAATTTCCTTTTGAAATAATTAAGGGACCGACGCGCCAGTAACTCCTACATAGGCGGAAGGGCGGACCCACCCAACGTATTCGGTCGCCCAGCCAGTAGGGTAGTTTTTTTTTTGGGGGGGGGGGGGCATGGAGGGCTTCGAATCTTCCGCGGGCCTGCCTTTTGTTCGTCTTCCACGCATCACTCATGAATATCTGACACGCATAAGAAAGCAATTTACTTATTAGTGAAACACATACTGTTCCAGTCTGTCATTGGGAATAGACATCATGTTCACATGTAAATGGGTATGTCTGTAGTCCTTGGTAATTCAGTAGTTATAATTCGATAGAGATGAGTTCGTTTGTGTCTGTGAGTTATTAAATGCTGTCGGTGTGGTTTACTTTGCTGTTTAGTCCTTTTGGTGCTAGTATAGGATAACTGGCGTTTCTACTCGCTAACAGTTTTCTGCGGTGGGAAACAAATTGCTGGTCCATACATGAAATAGACTCTCACACGTGGCCAGTGAGAAAGACGACACAATTCATTAATTTCAAATAGATTGTGGGTTCGTTTTATTTCCTTTGATAAGCTTCGATGCAGGGCCGGTTCGTGGATCAATCGGGGTATTGGATTCTGTATTTTCGAGATTCAAAGTGTTGTTACTTTACTGATAGACTGGTGAGTATCGTGATCATAGCAGTTCAAATCAGGCCGTACTGGCTTCCTCCTCCCATTCCTTCCCGCACACTAATGTGGAGGTGGTGCTTGATCAGCACTGCTGGGGAACCATGTTAGAATGACTGTTCTGCTTTTGAATCCCCGAAACAGTTCCAAATATCAGGTGTGTATCACTAATAGTTTTGAATTAAGAATCTGTGGAATGTTATACATTTGACATGTACAGCTCTGCTATCTGCTTCAACTCGGTGGACCATAGCATAGGTGGGACGATCGGCTGGGGCTTAATCGACAATTACGGGCTAGAAGAATATGTGGAAGGAAAAGAAACAGTTGACAAAGTCCAGTCGTTTCCAGGAAAAATGCGTCCTTTCTATTTTTGTTGAAACATACGCTATTGATTTGGTCGCCGACTTCGATGCGTCATCGTCTTTCCGAAACTGATCGTCAAAGGCCGCTGCAACACACACGTGCATGTTGTGCACACATCGATTGTGCTACATACCCTATGTCTTTCTAGTTGTAAACGAACACACTATACTATACAGTCTAGTTGCACGTTATATTACATGAATAGAAAAAAAACATTTTATCTAATCACATATACTTTATTTATATAATTACAGCAGTACAACTATTCTGATAATTTGGAATTTTTCATTAGTGTCATTCTATTTTTCTATACAATTCCTCAAAACGGAACCTAAGTGTTTTGGTCACTAACGTTTCCCATGAGAATATTTCCCCCTGGAAGAGATATACACAATCAGAAAAAGGTTCAGACTATACTTTATTGCCTAGAAAAAGGACACACATTTATAAATGTAGCATATATCTACATACGGTTATCAGTGGAGATAATCGCTACTAAACTTAGAAAAGAAAGGCCTCGTCGGTTGACATACCATATACGGATATTTAGAGCTACGACGGGGATTAGCCGAATGTTTAGACGTTAGACTTTTTATGAATATTTCTATTTCATTTGCCATCAGAGGATTTTGCATAATACAGCATAATACAGTCATTCTTAAAGTGGCCGATACTTTGGGGACGATGCAAGTTTCAACAAAGAGGGCACTGGAAGGGATGGGAGCGGTAGGGGGCATTGGAAGACAGGGTTATAGGGGGAACATATTACCAATCGATACCTCCTACCTCAGTTATCTTTAGATACTTTATTACATTTATATGTCTAGTTATAAAATAAATGCTTACATTAAACAAAATATATTTTCAATGTATAATCCTTTGCCAACTTTTAGTAACAGATCTGCTGTTCCACACAAGGTATCAGAGTTTGCAATTTGCAAAGAGTCCCTGTCAGTGCCGCATTAACTATGTAGAACATGTAGCTTTTTAAAGCGCACCGCGCACATTATGATTCAGTGATTCTGCACTTGTTATATTACTATAATACTATACTGCCCTCAAGTCTTACGAAAGACTGTGTTTAAGTTTAGGTATTTTAGCTAAGTATCACCTTTAATTGGATTTATTATTTTGATACGGTAATTAATGGGTGTGTAGTATCCAAGGGAAACATACGACACATACATACGAATGTATTTGACACTGGAGTGATAATCACTGCAGAAAGATAAAAACGAAAACAGCGTAATACTATTACTGAAATGCCCGATGCACTTGTCGTACTATCTGGCTGTATAGCAAATGATAACAATAATTACTTTGTTAATAAATATATGTGATTTAAATTTACGTGTATTTTTTTAAATTTGGGGACCTGTATAACATACGATACATACCCCCCCCCCCACACACACACCAGATTGATCCGCCACTGGTCATAGGGATAACTTCGCCATTTACCCAAGGAAGGTGTGAATATGTCAAATCTAAAAAGAAACCTATCAGCGGATCAGTTTAAAATCCTCATTTCGTTGGAGTGGTGGGGGCATCTCCTGCATACACCAAGGAATGGAGTCTGGAGAGTAGCAAAGTGGAATTGTCAAAATATACATGGCGCTCGTCTCATTTTCCAGGCACGGATCATGGGTGTGTACAGGGGGTCCCATTTGTGATGGACTAAGTAAGCATCTACTGATTGTATTAATACTAATTAATCTCCCTATGTATTCCCATGATCATACTCTATTTTGACATTTCCAAATATTGCTAACAGGTGGGCAAACGGTCATGGTCCGTATATGATGATGCTGCTGCTGCTGCTGCTGCTGCTGATGATGATGATGATGATGAGCTCAGTAAATATCTCTCTCTGTAAACGTGTGTCCCAGAGAGACCGCGACAAAGAAACACGTTTGTCGGCGTCTGGGAAATCGAATGCGAGTGCGTGACATATCCATCTCGTCAAAGGATAATCGCGCATCTGAGATCCATATATCGATTGGTGTCTATATAGGAATGGTCCTGATAAGTGGCTGTACCCTAGGAACACTATTTGCCAACGCCGATAGTTTCAAGAGCAGACAATAAAGATTACCATTCGTCCTTGTTATCAGAAACCGGCAACCAACACCGTCAGCATCAACATATGTTTCTTCAATGTTTAAGTTGGTCTAGCTAGCTGTCCGTCTGGCCACACATGTGTCCCGTGCACAAGTCGCACCAATGTAGCTAGAGGGATGGACATTTATACATTTACTACGTATTATGCCTAAAGAAACGTTGTTTTTTTTTAATGTTGAACATTTCCCCAGAAATATTGATAGTGGAGGTTCAATTTATATTGTGAATTTATGCTTTTGGTCCCTTAGTCTTTTGTCCATCAGCATTCACGCTTGATTTTTGAAAAAATCAGAATGTTGTTAGTGTTCACCACCCAACAAAAGGTGAGAGAAATAATCTATTCATTGATTACCCTTTTTACGGAGTTTTTAATTGATCACCCCGGCCACATATGCTGCCAAAAGATATTGCTCACTTGACGTGTTCTATTGAGTGACTAATCAGACAGTGTTATTCGTATGTCTTATTCCCCCACACAGCCAGTTTAGCGTGGCATCGCCCAGGTGTCGCAGGCCATTGACTCTTTTTGGTGGTTGCAGGATTGGACACACCGGCAGTATGTGGCGGATGTTCTGTACAGCACTGCTGCACACCGAGTTGTAGAGTCGAGTTGTCGTGATTAGCCGCCCGTACTCTCCAGTAAACCATTACCGGCACCATCATGTCGTGTCGATATTGGTGCATTATCGTTGGTAATGTTCAAAATGAGATAGGATACTAATCCAATTACGATAAACGTATTATCAGTACAGTTCACCAACGTCTAATCTCGCAGTTTCAACTTAAGGTGCGATTCTCTCTTGCCATCAAATTAAATTGCGGGGAGGTGGATACTGTGTTTGGCTACCGGCCAACCAACTGAACATGCATTATCATCTGTTCTAAATGGTCACCGACTCAAACCATGTGTATAGAAACAAATACCGACCGACCTGCCCCGGTTCCGCGGGCCGTGGTTCTATGCACCGCCAAGTGATACCAAATATCGAAAATGTTACTCAATGCCTCTCCGCTAAGCACTAAGCACAATGACTAGGATTGAGGAACCCCTCCCCGAGGTTAAATCAGGCTGGATACACCGGCTCTGGTAATATCTCTCTCTTGAACAACTAGTGATCATCATGCTCAAATATATTCTAAAAGCTACATTTCACATGAAACGGTATTAGCAAGCTCTTCATCATGAAGTAGCATCGCCTGATGAGATGGGGTGAGGCATGACCTGAGCTTGGCAAAGGCTGCCAACTGGACTATGAACACATTACTGAAAGCATCGATAATTTTTCAGCTTCACTTATCATCTCTGCATCAGGTAGACTGCATAAGTTGACTATGCCTTGAATCTGCCATACACTGATTGATACGCAATATACAAGCCAAAATGACATTGAAAGTTCCACATCTGCAGTTTTGGGGAGAGGACAACTTCCTCTGAGACTGATGTTGGATTCGCATCATAACGTTTGTTTATTTTTCTTGAACTGCCTGTAGTTGCTATGTAGTCTGTGTAGCCACATACGTTCCTGAATGTTATTTCCAGTGTTGCCAATTTTGATGCTGTTTTCATTTAAATCTAGATTGTTTTTGGTTGCAGCTAGATGTCAGAGATTACTATTGATGATTTTCAATAAAATAAGTAATACATTCATTTAATTTATAGTAATGACATCAGTAATATTTTGAATGAAATAAACAATATTTTAAAACAGGAGGATTCACGGGTCTAATCTAGCTACAATTGAAGAAATCACAGTCAGTGTGTATACACTGCGATTATTCGACACCTGACCATTGTACGGGGTTGTCATTAGCCAAATATATTAGCACACAAGGCCATACCGTGTCGAATTCTTGGGATCAGCGGTTCTCGCGATATCTAATAACAATGAAAATAACAGATTATAGACAGTTCTTCATAGTTTCTTTAAAGTATCTCCATTGCCTTCCACTTTTTGAATTCATTAAACTTAGATATAACAATTTAATTGGCAACACTGAAAAAGGTAACCTAAATACTTCGACGGACGGAACATTATTTTACATGACAATTATGGCAGGCTGTTTCACACACCATAAAGGCTGATCCATTCCAAACATGCTTCTTTGGAACGGGCACTGCCCTAATGTATTAAAAGCACCCAGGATTGACTGACGGAAACACATTTCTCTCTATTTGTTCAACTAGATTAAGTAAAGTGAATCTTAACCATGTAATTTAAATACAGTAATTCAGGTGATTATTTCGAGTATACTTTTGTGCATTATTTTGTGTTGTGTCCTCCTAACTTTTAACCATTGCCGAAATAAAAAGATTACAGATATTTCTTCATATTCTTTTTAAAGTATTCCTTTAATCCAGTACGGATGCACACACGGGCAACAATATGTTAGTGTCTGTAAAAAGCAACATACAGTAAAAGCTCGTTCGGCAGAAGGAAGGTGGTCCTAATTATAAATGGTAAAGTTTCACACTCTCGCTAACTCGATATTAAAAACGGTGCAAGAAAAACAGAATTTGGATTAACGGATATTATCCGCTGTAACCATGACCAATATTAAATATTATTACATTAACAAATAGAGATAAATATAAATAAATAATCGTCTATGTTCTTGGTTTTTAAAACACTTTTTACAGCAAATGATGTTTAGGTAATGATGGCCCCACAACACCAGGAATCTGTCAGTTTGCTGTGCTTTGAACATCATTTTCTTGTGTTATGAAGATTGAAACAAACTGTTCAAGCTTTACCTCCAAACAAATATGATTGAGTTTGAAAATGAGCAGGTCATTCGCTACCTCATGAAATACATGTTCACGGACGAACCCAACAGCACTGGCTTCAGTGTACTCAGCGAGGCAGTTATATCAAATGTTCCAGAGGGGGAAACTCTCAGAAAAGATGTTGGAAACTAACTGGGTGACTCTTGGGGTATGCAGTTGGGTATGTTGAACCATATTAAATTCTATGTCTTGCAAGAAGAATGTAACTTGGCCACTTACAGACACCAGTTCAACTGCACGTCTACTTAATTTTAGATTTATGCGCATACTATACAGATTTTCTATTGCGTTTCGATTGTAAATATCTAATAACATCACTTATGTACTTTCTTTACGACTCGATCTTCATTGGGTTTGATTTTAAATACAAAATACAAATGTAGAATGAATTAAAAATTACTAGATACGTGTCGCCTTTTTATGCCCCACCCCGATGCTCAAGGGATTTGGGAATTTGTTTTCTTGGTTTAAAAAAGTAAAATCAATAGAATTAGTAAGATCTTCTGAGAGGATACGTGTTATTAGATAGCTCTGATAAAAACAGGAGCAGCTAACTAATGTAACACCTTTTTATTGATATTCTGCATGGTGAAGTGAGTGACACAACTTCGTGTGTTTGTCACCTCTAAGACTAATCCACATATCCGAGTAAGTAATACTGTAATATGTGGAGCCTAAGCAGAGACGGATGATGCCGTAGTCTGCGTTAGGGCACTACCTACTACTTACTGATATGTATTAGGACAGGTCTGGTTAGTCACTGAATAGAAACGGTCACGTGACCAAAGTCTTTAGGCAGCATGCGAGACATAAGTAAATGTTTAACTTTTTAGCCCTCTAGCTCCATTGGTGCAGCCGGCTTTTTGAAAAGTCGGACTTTTTAGTGATCACCGCCCAGCAAAGGTCGAGAGAAGTAACTAATTCCTTGATCACCACCTTTTCCTTTCTTTTTTTATTGATCACACTCAACACGGGATTCTGCGAAAAGACGTTGCTCCTTGTGATGGTTTCTATTGAGTGACTAACCAGACATGCTATTCACGTTCTTCTAACCAAGAGGCACCTCCTCTACTCAGTAACAATGGAAAGTGCCAAATACCTTTCGCCTGATAGCTATTCATCATTCTCCAGAGACATCAAGCCCAAATGTCCAAAGGGCTTAGATCTGTCCTTTCCGGTCTACACCAAAGCTAACAATGATCACATTAGCTCCCTGCAGCCATTTCCTCTACAAGACACTGATTATCCCTAATGACTTTCTCTCTCTCTCCATTCTGGTGTCAGCTTGTCTCCAAGAGATCCACCTCATTGTTCTGACTGGAGTGGTCACTTTAGTTTAATTCCTTCCATCCTATATATTCCTTCCTGTTATTTACAGACCTGCTGATAGTTTTACAATCTTCCTTCCCCTTGATACTTGACTCTTGATTCGTCATTGTCGTACGTTGCACTTTCTTTCCCAAATCCCCTTTTGATGATAACTCCGTGCAACGCAAATTTTGTTTCTGGGTAGCGAGTGGTATTTTTGAATTCCTTATGTGTAAACAGTATAAAACATGGTTAGTATTCCCTTCAAACTTTGCTTTTGTGACCAGGACAGTTATAATCATATCTATTTTTTTTCTTAATTTATGTGATTTATATTGTGCCAGTGTGTCCCTAGTCCAATTGAAAACAGTAGATTTCAAATTATCACAGTCCTGGTCACAAAAGCAGAATGTGAAGGGGATACTTGAGATGTGCTATAACAAAGCAACGGTATAAAAAAAGAAAGTTTCACAGTGCAATAGCTCACAAAATACCTAACTGGATGGGGAGATGTCGTTTCACCCAAAGGGTACATTCTTAATTGATTACGGATGATTACAGTACGTCCCTCAATGTGTGGGTGTAGTCCAGGCGTTTCTTCTTGGCATTCAAGCTACTGATATCTTTCCTTTTAAAAACGGTGTTATATTGCTTTCCTTGGCTTCCAGTAGCGTCTTGTGACCATTTTACAAAACAAATGTAGATTGGAAAATAAAATTAGGCCGTTAGTCCCAAGTGTCCCCACCGAAATGGGGGGGGGGGTCTAATCGTTAGCAAGCTCTGTGCTGTTGGTCATTGCTACTTAGTAGTGGGTTCGATCCTCAATGTGTTCCCCATATGTGTGCCCGTTTGCCCAAATTAAACTACCGTTAGTAAATAATACCATTAGGCTATTAGTTGAAATATTAGTATGTACTAAGTGTACGTTGGTACATCACAATGTCAAATAGGAAGATGGGCGTAGGGGGATTGCGTTTTGTCAGTTTTGCAAGTGGGGCTGGTGTCTGTGGTTACTTGCCCGCCTTGATAATCAGCGTCCAACATGCTGGGTTTTGACCCGAGCTCGAACACAGATCCCTGGCAATACTGGAAAATGGGTAACTATCTCAGCCACGTGACCGGCTGTAAATTGACACTAACTAAGAACCAAAATGTGGGGTACCCAGCGAGAATCGGAGATACGTTCACTAACCAAACCTCTACAGCGAGGCACACCATTCGTTGAAATATTGAATATTAAAAGTATGAATATCAACACTGACCTAAAAGCCAATAAATGGACAAGTATGTCTCATATATATTAGCAATCAGGTACGACATTTTATTTGTGGATGCAATACACTGACTGTTTGTTAAATAGAATAGTCACATAATACGATGTAATATATCCAGAAGTAACCATATTACTATTTGAGAAAATAAAAAAGGCATGCATCTTATAGCTAATCACTCAATCTAAATGTATGGATATGGATATGTAGCCTAACGGCGGGGTACTAACCACCATACGATCACGGCCGCCACGAGGGAAAGAGAGAGAGAGATAGCAGTTTCTGGGAAAGTCGCCATAAGGGAAACAGATGTAGAGGGAGAGA
>VCCN01000420.1:14666244-14678469 GCA_006491835.1 Architeuthis dux | reverse complement strand
TTGCTATGATATGCAGTTCCAGCTTGACTTTGTAGCACAAGTATCATATGTTGCACAGACCGCATTCTCGGGGGCCCCGCGCTAAATGCGTGCAACCTATCGATTCTGATTCAGCGATTATTGACTTACTCAATTAATATAGTATTATACGGCCTTCATCTTTTATAAACAACTTAAGATTGTCGATTTCATGCAATTATTACCTTTAATTGGGATTATTATTTTAACACAGTAATTATTTGGAGTGTTGCATCTATCAGATAGAAAAAGCCGGATATATTGAACGTCATTATGCTATTACCGAAATGTCAGGAATATTTGTTGTATTATATAGCTGTGTAGTGAATGGAAATAAAATAGCATGCAAGTAAAACATGTATGTGTTTTAATATTTATGTATCTTTTTAATGTATAACATATGCTACCGGCCCTGTATTAGCTCACTCCGGCCCTGATGATATGACATTCGTTTCAATTGATCGGCAATACCTTTTAAAAGGATTCGTTGAGATTTGTCTTTCGAATGGCTTCATGAAACGAGAGATTTCCGCTGAGAAATTATCTGAAACTAGATGCAGTTGTCTTTCTCACCTTTTAGTGAGCAGCAGGTTAGACACACTGTTAGATAATCTTCCGAAATACTAGGAACTTGTTTCCCACCCATCAGGAACTCTTTTGGGATTGGAAATGGAAATAGAGAGTTATGAAAGGGCGTGTATGATATTGCGAAACGTTTTAAGGCTCATCCCAATTGGTATCTCAGTTTCTCTTGAGATTTGATTAATTTCAAAGACAACCTTTATCTTACATGTTGCTAATATCTATGTCACATTTCTCACACAGTCTTCTCAGTTAGTATCAAACCATTTAAGATTAACGAAAATATAGCCTACCTAGCGAAATGACTGTTAGTTCCTTTTGAAGTAGTCCCATTCGAACCTCAACTAGTCTGCAGAGTCTTCTTACGGGATTTTCATAGCTTCCTCGTCGCGTTCTCCTCAATATCGACAAGAGCCTGCAATCTATTTGAGTGGCGCCAGAGATCGCAGGGCGCCACATCTGAATTGTAACGGCCTGACATGGTTGATGCGATGTTTGGCCAACAAACCCTGCAAGAGCCATGAAGAATGACTCGCGTGGTCATTGTGAATGCCACAGCCACACAGTACACAGACTTACTCAATAAGATCACAATGTCGACTCGGTAACCCCCACGGGAGAGTGTATATTCATGGATGTGCCGTGCGGTCCCTCCTGATCATCGAGGCCATGGAACCGGGTATTTTCCAGACAGATTTATTATATTTGCAAAGAGTAAGATTCATAAAATAAATGTTACACATTTGTTTTTGGTCGCAATGCTGTTCTCTTTGAAGGACATTTTATTTTATTTTAACTTTAGGTGTTTTCAATCCATTTAGCCTCAAAACCATCCGAACTTGTGTTAGCCATTAATTGTAGTATGGTATCTATGTGATACATACACGACGCATATATACAGGTATTTGAAACTGAAAGTCATAGCCGTTGTATAATGGAGGCTACGTTTCTTTGTCATATTATCTGGCTATATAGCAAATGAAACAAATATATTACTTTACCTCTTCAAATAAAAAAAGGATGAGTGTTAATATGCATGTATGTAAACGAAATGTAGAGACTCTTTATAACATATGCTACATGCCCTATATTAATCTGACCATACATACAGTGATTCTGTCATACCAGTTTTCTCATCTGTTCTGTCTCCATGAAAATAGTTTTGGCCGATATACCCTTTCCCAAGTGCATTCATTAACCTTCTGGGAATGTATAATGGAATCCTCTCTTTGATCTACGAGTGCAAGTTGTTCTCATTCCTTCTTCTTCACGGGGATTCCTATTCCTGACACGCCCTCGTGTTCTTCCATAGGAATTCAAGAACTCATAAACATCTATCTCATGGTGCCCATCTGCCTTTCTACTGTTGAGATGGCGTATAGAGTTATACCTTGAATAGTGCGGTTAATTCGTCCAAAATTGTCCATACTGCTCAACACCGCACTGTTCAAGATCTTATCATAATGTAATTGGTTTTGTGCTTATACTTAGTTACATTAATTGGTATAGCAATACCTTAACCGTACAGCATCAGCATAACGCGATATGGCGTAGCCAATCAGAACAGTATGTAGATTCGGCGAGACGCGAGACACGTGTATCTCTAGCCAACAGCCAACAATGTCTTGGTAGTGAATAATTGGTCCATAGCTAAATAGGGAAAAGAGAGACACGTCTCTGCAGAAGAGGATGCCGGATAGATTTGCACACGCGCCAGGCGACGTAAATAAAGCATTCTTTTTCCACCTAAATGTTTGTCTTCGACTGTGTCATTCCTAACATGCGAGATGACATAGCAAAGGTATACATCAGTCTTCAAACTGCGTGTTTACCAAATCAACCACTTGTGAACGAGCTTGTTGCATAATTGTTTCCGTTGTGCTCTTTTCTCCAATGGCCGATCGAATCACACCGAACAATGTATTTTCATTCCGGACTGCACCTGTGCACACAACTGCAAGTGAATATGCTACATATATGTGTATGGTTGCCGAGAACAGGATCAAATTACATGTTCGATCTATCGAACCTGAAGTTACTACAACTGGGGTGACAGACGATCGAAGAAAAGAATGAATAAACTAAGCATTAGACAATGACAATTTTACCACGGCGAGCAGTCTTGTTGGAGAACAAGTGATGTCGGTCTAAGCATAAAAAAGAACAACACGAACAATGGAAAAATAGAAAGAGAAAACGAAAATAAAGACTCTTCAGTTGAAAGGATCCGGAGAAAGCACATCTGCCGATCATTGGGATCATGATAGTAAAACACCAACTGCGATCGGCAGGGCACGTCGCAAGGACGGAGGGTGTGCGTGTGCCGAAGCATATTTTCTTTGGCTAACTCCGTGAAGGAAAACGCAAAGGAGCGGCTGCCAGAAGGCGCTCCAAAGTCCAGCTTTCATCAGCCGACATCCAGCATCACTCGTGGCAACAGGAAGCAACCGACAGACAAGTCTGGCGCCGCTGCATCAACGCGAACCAACATTAAAGGTGACGCTGAGAGACGAATGTTGTCATTGTTCTGCAGTGCGGAACACGGTTGCCATTTTATGGCCGAATCTTACAAATTTGGCTTTTTTGAAAAGCATTTGAACTGTTTGCTTTTCATTTACTTTTTAACAATTAGAAACAAAACCTTTTTGCAAGTAATGTCTGGGTTTCCATCCATGAGACATTCGTTTCCTCTGGAAATTTGTCAGTTTGAAAAAATTATTTTATTATTATAATTGTGAATAGAAATAAAAACATTTTTCGCCAGTAATCCTTGGTTCCAAATTCAATCAGCTTAAGTAATATGTTCTTTTTCCAAAGTATCGGCATCAACATATCAACGAAGCCGAAGATAACAACGTTCACAGGAGAAGCAACCGAATACTTCGAAGCCTCACTTCAATACAATGGACGGAAATTAATGGTCCAGTTTACGGTTACAGTTACATTGTAAATAGATCCCGCCAGCTATAACATCGATTTTTCAAAAGACTAACAACGTCCTGAGAGCTTTTGAGGTCTAATATATTAAAAAACAAAAATATTACAGCCGAATTTATTTTTTCGACTAGGTTGACTAGCGCAAATATTCAGGGAAACACATTATGCTTTCATAAGACCTCCGTTACCTGTGGAAAAGTAACAGTTCGGAAGAAAAAAGTGACCTTTGTGAAGAACGAGTTATGCATTGAATAGAATAATACATGAAAACATACAAACATATAAAAAGAATGCAAATTAGACTATTATAAAAATAGATATTTAATCTGAAAATGTAATCTGAAAATTTAATCTGAAATGGTATTCGTTCAGATCTTGATTGACAACGACTTTCTTTCAAAATATTAAACGTGTTCTCTGAATAACCAGTGCTACCAAATGTATTTCCATCTAAATTGGCAACACATGTTTTCTAACTGTTTCTTTTAACAAACTGGGCGGAATCCTGTTTTTTCTTTCTGTAGCCTATGTTATCCTTTGGCTTGTGTTATATCTCTGTAAAATTCAGTTATTTGGTTTAGCTGTGCATAGACTTGCAACGGGCATCCATTTCATATAGAAGAGCATAGGTCTTGATCATTATCCAAGCTCACTCGCTTCGCGTCGCTCGCTTGGATAACACGCCAATGCTTTTTTAAATAATTCCTTTAGTAACCCCGTGTACTGACTCCAGGCTCTTAGAGTATCTCATTTATGAGTATTTTCTTTGTTTCTATTACTGAATTTTGATTTTTTCACAATTGTATCTTTCATAAAACTGTCGATTGTAAAGACAGACTTAATGTTGACTTAATATTTCACCGGTTTATATTAAAAGGCAGTCGACAAATTGTCAAATTAGTGTCGTTGTGAAATCCACAGGGAATTTGTGAAGTGGTGTAGTACTAGAACATTTACTGTTGGTAGACATCAGGTCAAATTCTAAATGTTGAGTCAGAGTAAATACTGGAGAAACATATATAAGACCACGGTGCCACAACGCGCGGTTCACTATAGCGAGGTATGCGATATAATGTTGGATATTTGGGTAGAGGTCACATATTTGACCCCCCATAGGTGGTGAAAGACAAACAGGATATCGATTGCAAGGTGTCCAGGACTGGGAACTAACACATCAGGTGTACGGGATTCAAATGTAGGATGTTGACTGGGCCCCGACCTGCCTGCAGAGAGACAGACGGCAGCCGGGCTTGGGAGCACGGGGCCAGTTCTGTTGAGAACAGTCTGTCGGCTCTCATTATCTCTCTCCCACTCTTCATTCTCCGCCACGACACAATGTATCTTATGGAATAACAATATATCCTCATATCTGTATAAACAAATTTCGAGTATTCCCTTTTTCCTCCCATGTACCAAGTGGGCTATACAACAATAAGGATGGTGAGTGGTGGACCCCAACATCTTTGCCTATATTATCACCCACTCTACCAGAAATCGCGAATAAAAACAGAATTTCATCAAAAGACGTAATATGACTGAAATCTAAAATGTCTTCAATCAATTAACATACAAGTAAATGGTGTTTTAAACCTACCGAATATTCGTGGATTAATTCATAAATGCGAAAATATGTTTAGCAGATTAAGAGCTAAGAGCTTGATGCAGACTTATAAGAGCTAACTGCACTGAAAAGGAGCTAGATCTTGCTCAAAAAGAGTCAAATTGGCAACCGTGGTTATAGGCGTTAACTGCACTAAACAGGAGCTAGATCCAGCACCAAAAGAGCTAAATTGGCAACCCTGGTAATAACCTGTTAAATCGAATGATATTGAAAACAAATCCACATCTGTATTCACCTCCATTTAATCATTTCAATACGTTGCCGTCAACTATTGGGAAATGCAAACACAAATTCTCATTTTAAATGGATTTTAACGATTTAAAATCTCTTTCTGATGCCTTCAATTGACAGCACAGCACGTTCAGTGAAACAGAATTTAAAATTGAAATGAAAGCTGCATTGATACATTCGTTACAAATTATCGAAATCATAGTTATGGGCAATTTTATTTACTAACGAAATTATATCTTGACAACTTTATTGATAAATGAATAGCAGGAAGACTGATAGAAAATAATAATATTTGGTTGTCAGTCTTCAAGAGTTTATCGAATGTACAAACGACGTGTCATATCTGCTTCGCACTCATCAGATTAACGCTAACATATCATAAACTACCGAATACTTGTATGCGGTATTGTTGAAAGGGTCCCACACTAAATGCTTGGAAGCTAGCAATCTCGACGCAATGATTGTTCTCTTTACTTAAGGCGCTCTCTGTAAGTGTATGTAGTGTTCGGAAACTGTTTGCCGTCATTGTATATGGCCTTTTTGACAACTGTCTATGCTTATGCATAAAGGTTGTCCCCAAATATCCAATAAAGAACTCAACTTTATAATCCACTAACTGCTTATTTCCGAGCTGTACAGAGCTGAAGTTGGATATCTCGAACCAGGGATAATCTTTGAAAAATGGTTTCCGTTTGAAATATAAAACGACATAGGCATGTTGAATATCATGTGGAGGGACATATCCGATTATTTCAACTCTTTCAAGTATTCTTTTGTTGCCAAGTGGAGCATACCACGACGTTTACATTTTAAGATGTTGTTAAAGATGAAAGAATTCCAAAGTCATTCAAGAAGAAAGGCTTTTTAGTTGGACACAACTGTTCTACGATGAAGATTTCAAAACTCCGTGATTGAAAAGATTACTCCAGGGTTGCCAACTCGAATATAGATTTTGGAGCTAGATCTGCAAAAAAGGG
Source organism: Architeuthis dux (assembly GCA_006491835.1). Taxonomy (NCBI): domain Eukaryota; kingdom Metazoa; phylum Mollusca; class Cephalopoda; order Oegopsida; family Architeuthidae; genus Architeuthis; species Architeuthis dux. The sequence goes on along the minus strand of VCCN01000420.1, from coordinate 14,672,103 downwards.
GCTAAAAAGGAGATCGATACTACATGGTACCCGATATTGTGCGGTTCCCGATATTGTGCGGTTCCCGATATAAGTGGTGTTGGTCGCAGTTTTGCCTATATTGTCGACCACTCGTCCAAAAAACCGCAAATAAAAGCATATTTTCATCAAAAGACTTACTTAATATGACTAATATATTAAGTCGCTTCAATGTGCAATCAATTAACATTTACTAACATGCTGGTTTACGCATTATTTCCATTCTATTTACCTAATATTCGTGAATTATTTTATAAATGAGAACATATGTTTAAACAATGTATATGAATTGAAAAGGAGCTAAATTAGGTGCTAACAATTAGATGTAGACTTATAGGAGCTAAATATACTAAAAAGGAGTTAGATCTAGCCCCAAAAGTGATAAATTGGCAACACTGGATTAGTTGTATCTTTTTGAAGAGATCTGCAGAAGACGAGTCTAACGTAGTATGAATAGATCACCAAAGCGTCAGTTGTTGATATCCTGTCGTATATAAAGAAAGGTCAGATGTCGATTTTTGTCGTTACCTGAAAAGGCAAACATACCAAGGAAAGGTTTTAAGAGTGATTTGAACGTACAGTCATAACAGGTCTGGTTAGTCACTCAATAGAAACTGTCACGTGATGTTTGTGTGACCAATCAAAGAACTGGAAAAAAAGAAAATGTTACTTCTCTCGCCTTTTGTTGGATCACTAAAAAGTCCGCATTTTCAAAAGAAAAAGAGTCAACGCTGCCATACAAGAAGTGACACATTTAGTATTAAATTGTATTGTAAATAGTACCCTTCGCACCCTAAATTGTTTATGGGTGGGGTGGGGGCCTGTACACATGACAAGAAACCTATGTTAAAAGCCTATCTGTATAGTTTTGGTTGAGGCTTTCTAATAATGGAACTTTTTGGACTTGTGTGCATTAACAGATAAACAGCATGTACTTTAACCAGGCGTTGAATAACTTCATTGCTTAGCAAGGAATTGTGTCTGAAGACATGTTTGTGATGATGCTGGTGTATGTTTTTAACCCAAAACAAATACAAAGATGATATAAAGTGGGAGGTGCAGCCATTGCATCGCACCGGGGTCCCGGGGGGTAAGGGACCGGGAGTTTCTTGGGTAGATCTATGGATAGAAACTTTTAATTCAATACGTGCTGTTCATTAATAAAATAGGTTGACTCTATCGTTTACAGGCGGGTGAATATAGTATGGCGTGCTAAAGGGGTTATATCAAATGAAAATAGGAAAGCTAAAGGGCGTGGGTGTTTGTGCAGTGTGTGTTGGGCGGGGGGTTCGAAAACAGCTTTGTACCGTCTTTGAAAATGCCTCTCAGAGGTATTGGGCATATCTCTACCAACCATATTGTAGCTACAAACTGAAAATAACTTCATAAGAAGTTAGGATACAGGAGAGGTAAATTAAAACATACCTGGATCCGTCCCCATATTCCATATCCCATGGCCTACCCTTCGACAAAATCACATTGAGAACCTCTCTGGTGTGGACATATAGCAACAATGCAGGGGGTAATTGTACATGGATCCGCCCCAAAACGAGATCACTTCTTCTGCAGTACAACCCACACGCACTTTAATTGAAATTCATTGAGGACTTTTGGAGATATTGTGTGTATATACTGTGTGGTGTTGACATATAGCTTCAAACCGTCCGTAGCCTATTGCCCACCCTTCCACATAATTTATTTGAGAACCTTTAGAAATATTGTATGGTGTGGACATATAATTACGATGCATGAATTCGCCCCCAAATCACTTCTTCCGTAGCCAATTGCCCATCTTTTCAGAACATTTCATTGAAATTCATTGATCACTTTTTGAGACACCGTGTGGATAGACGGACAGCTGGACTGACGGACAAATAGACACAGGTGAATACGTTGGCAGAGTTAAACAATTACAAGTCTGTTTCATACTCCATGATAATTGTATACTATTATTCTTACTAATTAATGAAAGTAACTTCCGAAAATGCTCAGTTGTAATCAATATTTGATTAATACATGAACGGATGCGGCTGGTTCTGTTATTTTATTTCTGGAGATGCTGGGAATAAACCCCGAACTATTAAGAATATTTACCAATGCCACATAACCTTTGTTTAAGGAATAGTTTTTTGATTGTTCATACATTCGTGTTTACGTTCATGACTGTCCACACGATATCTCCAAATGTTTTCAATGTCAATAGACATTTGTGAAAGGTGGTGATTAAATTGTGGGCCTGGTCGATGCACACTTACCTCCCCTATGCCATAGTCATATGTCCACATCACATAATATCGGCTAACGTTCAGATCCGTACACATGGTATCTCCAAAAGTTCTCAATGGATTCCAATGACATTTTGTGGAAGGGTGTGCAATAGGCTACGGAATAAGTCATTAAATCTGGGGACGGATCCACGCAAATTACCTCCCCTGACAATTGCGTTGGTAGACGTTTGCGCTCTCTGAATGCTCTCTAGTTTGTTTGTTAATCAAATACCGATAACCTGGAAAATGTTGACGTTTCTAAATTCATTTATGTTTTGGAATTGTCTGAGGAACAAGAATATTTGCAAATGAATGTATCGCACAAATTCAATCTTATTTTTGAAAAATCTAATTTTCGAGCAAAATAAAGTTGAGATTTCATTTAGCTTTGAAGTTTCTTGTGCTGGAGGAATGTCCTTGTATATATTACAGTGGGATTGTGAAAAAACATACCCATTCACTGTGAATAATGAATGACATTTACTAAGTGTAGCTTAGTTTGGCACTAGGACACACTGAGGATCGAGCTCATTACAGTTGTAATGGTCCGCATCACGAGCTTGTTAACCATTACTGACATCATCAGAAATGTTAGATTTATTTATATATATTATGGCCAGATATTCCTGATGTGTGCGAGGCACTATGCGGTATCAATAGAGTGCCACACTTCAAAAGGTTTATTGTTTCCCCGGAGTATAGTGTATTACATTAACGAAAATAATTTGAGTGGAAAACGAAATTGATATGTTTCATATTAAGGACAGGCAACTTGGTGTGGTTAATTTGTTTTTGCTTGGAGAAATTTCATCTGGTTCGGTGTCACATTTCACGTGTCTGTATTGTTCGTGTATCTGAAACGGGAGCTTCCAAAGTATAGCTGACAGAGATAAATCAGAGGCCGAAGTTGATATGTTTGAGGTTGCGGGTCATGTGAATTGATGCTAAATTCGTGCGTGCAAATAGGTCATATATTAACTTCAAATTTCCCGATTTAACTCCTTTGTCCTAATATTGTCATCGTACCCCTATTAACCAATGCACATACACACTATTTAGCGAGAACGACCCATTTACACACAGGATATTTGTTTAGATTAATTTAAGTTTCTAACAATCCTAAATAAATGGAAATATATATCTCATCAATTATATAGTGAAATAAATATTGTACAATTTATCACATTGGGAGGGGTAATATTTGTATATGCTTCCCAAGTACAGTACTCTATTTATCTGTTTAATAGGACCGTATCTGCTTCATTTGTATTGATACACTCTATCAGTTATGTTAATATATTGCATTAAACCATATAAATTACATGTAATGTTTGTTTGATTTTAGTTTCTAAATGGATGGAACATATATCTAGTGTTTCAATGGTGAAAAGGGCACGCTGACCCAGCTGAAAATATATAACCAATACATTATACATTCGGATAGTAAAAGATCTCGGTCAAAATAAACAATAATATGTTAAATAAATTAGACCCGTCGAGGGATCATACGGGGAAATGAAGTGATAATTAGCGGGGAAGATTTAAGCTGAAATTAATATGGATAAACATGTCATATTGTTGCCAGTATTTTTATGTCAAAGTGCAAACTGGGTGGTCTTATTTTGTGATCCCGGGGAGGAAGCGAAATATTGTGAATGTCTTAAAACGTGGTGAAATAGAAAGAGAAAAGATAATTCAGTAAGAAAGAAAACAAAACAATGAAAACAAAACAAAACCAGAAAGCAAATTCAAATGCCTCATGTAAACATAACAACTGGCAAAAGGAGGCTGAAAGAGTAAAAAGAAGACAATGAATGGGTCATGCAATGAATAGTGTTAAATTGAATGTGAACAACTCAAAGACCTGAGAAAAAATAATGTATTTGAATTGTTGGTAGAGAATAAAACTATTCAATTAGCAGCGAGAAGCAAAAAGAAAAGAACAAAATGTTAGGAAAAATGTTTCAAAGGAATTCTGATCAAAGCGTAGGAAACTTTCTGAGTGATGTTTGAAGAACTTAGGACAACAGAGAAAAGTGTCGAATGGACAACATAACAGTCGTAAAGATTAAGAAAAATATGTACAGTACGTGAGTAACTTGTTCATCGATCGCAAGCACGCACACACACACACACACACACACACACACACACACACACGGACACACACACGTACGCACGCACGCAGCTCTTTCATCCACCACACAACACAATCACCGTTTTATTTCCTATTGTATTTGTACATAAGCACAGTGCTATTTAAGCATACGCTAGGCCACCGGACAAAGCAATGTACCGTGGGCCCTTAAACTCCCCTTCGCCACAGAACATTATTGAAATTGAATGTCGGTGCGACTAACGTTGATGGGCACCCGCCCCCGGCTAACTACCCAGTGTCCCCAGATAATAAGACGGTCATGCATAAGGCTCACTCCAGTCCTTAATTTCGAACTTGAGTTTAAAAGATCAAATTGTCTATTATTCAGATAGGGATATAATCAAAGCCAATATAATTAATAGGCAAACAAGGAAAACTACACCTGTACAATGTATATGCAAGGGTTTCCAAGAAGACAAGCGTAAACGCTGCCGGGTACATAGGACACATTTAGCACAAATTGAACGTACATTGTAAATTGAACTCCTACCCTAAAAACATGTTTATAAAAAAAGGTATCTGTAGACATAACAAGGAGTACATGTTAAATGGTTGACGGTTTGTAATAAATAGATCATTTCAACGAACACATTTCAATGCAGTTTATATATTCTTTTATTAAATTCATTTGGATAATTAATTGTCCGGGGGCCAGCAGGGGCTACCGTGCACCCCCACCCCATGATTCTACATTTAGGGTTCTCTTTCGGTTTAAGACATGCAGAATTAAACATCCGCTTTATTTTACCCTAAAACAAATAATTCATAGGTATTTCAGGATTTTACAAGGAAGTGGCTTCACGTTTTAAGCTGTAACTCTTTAAGCCCAATAGCTACAAATTGACAACATACACCGTTGAATTCCGCATGTATTAAACCCATGATGTATCTTTTTAAAGTACTCAGATATATCAACGAGACGAGATATGAACTTCTGGTTTGTTGGTGGCGAACATTTTGTTTTATGCACATGAGGTAGTTCTTCTTGCCAACTGTTTTCTTGGGAACTCCTTTTTTCTGAGAGAGAACATCCTAAGGGACATTTTGGTACCCTAAATGTAGAATCATGGTGGTGGGGGGTGTACGGTAGCCCCTGCTGGCCCCCGGACTATAACATAATAGAGAAAATTACAGGTCAAATGGAGGGGACCTTCTTCGGTAGTTATATAATTATATTCTATATGTATTTAAGAGTTAATATTTGCAAAGTCACATGCTGAGTGTTTCTTTTCCCTTAAACACACCTGAAAATAACGGCTTTAAGGTTTCTAACGTGTTCTCTCTTCAAAAAATGTAAGTTATTTTATTTGATTGATTCATTTTTAAATGTGAAGGGAATTTCTGTCTTGGTTAATTAATTTGTTAATCTTTTGAAATAATTATTGTTTATTCTCTTTGCATTCAAAGATCAACATT
>VCCN01000420.1:14621267-14632989 GCA_006491835.1 Architeuthis dux | reverse complement strand
TCACTTGTGAATTTAAATACAATATAAAAATGTCGAATAAATTGGAAGTTATATTGTACGTGTCCTGGCATCTTTTTCTTTGTGCTCGCCCAATAACTTTAGAAACTGGCTACGCTACTGGTCCGGTGATATTTCCACTTTGTATATGAATTATGTGAATAACAATTATACATTCATTTCGTAATTATCCCATTGATATTATATTCCCTAGAGGTTGGCGACAATACTATTTATCAAGCCAGAACATAATGATACTCTAGAAAGTATAGCCCGTGAAATAATTTACGTTTGCAGAGGGATAATTACAATTATGAATGTGGTTGTATGGCCACAAGGCACAAGGTAATCTTTTAGGAAGATATTGAAATGCTTTGATAAACAATATTTAGATGCGTTAGCATCTCTAGTGGAGATCGCCGTCACTGGCTGACATAGCGAAAGGTTAGTTACTTCACTTGCTCAGTGTTGCCAATTAAGATGTTGCCGATTTACGTCTCTTGCTCACATTTGTCAATATATACGTTTTTAATCTAAATATATATATATGTTTTGTTTCGTCTAGATGTTTTGCTATATGGATGATGTTTAATACAATGAGTAAGAGTGTTAATAAATATATATTATTCTTTAAAAATATGTTCAGGATTAAAGTCACATGTCATTTATTAATAATATGTAATATGTAGATTTTAGATATATATCTAAGGAATCTAAATGTTTCGGGGGTGGTAAAATTATGAAAGACAGCATGATAGAGAGTGTCCGAAATAACTTCATACTCTAAACGTTGGTTAATTTGTCAGGTAGTATGATAATAGACTCATACACATACACAACAACGTATCATGTAACGATATGTATCGACATCCAGTGATATTTCACCAGCTCTGGAAAGTAGCAACCTGATGAGATACTCAAGAGTAATCCATTGCATCTTGTTGAGGTTCAACAACGACATCGTATATTTTGAAATGATTGCTGGCATAATATTTCTAGTGGGAAACACTACTTATATTATGATAATAATAGTATGCTAACATTTGAGAAAAGATTATCCATACGCATACACACTCACACATACTCTCACATACACCCGAATATCTTGCTAGATTTGCTGTCCATTCACAAGTCCACAGAATCCGTTACCCATCTTGTGTGAAAAGCAGCCAGAGATTCCAACTGAGTCTCTGGATGTTTTCAATCGTTTGGCGACGTTTATCACCTTCATTTGTATTCGTACCACGGCTAAAATAGACCATCACGTTCGTATCTCTAGTTATGTCATATTATAATGACCCCGTATCATACTGATTCGTTTAGCGCTGCTGGTTCGTTCGTATGACCTTTCCCTAGGGCACCGCTCAGCATCAGTCCTCCTGAGTCAGATTAGCGTGGCACCATGCAGGTGACGCAGGCCATTCATTCTATTAGTTGGTTGAATTCTTGGACGATTCGACAGTATGTGTTGGATGTTCTTTGCTGTGTATTAGGCACCATATGTATGAATGCCTCGGTTTTAGCCATACCGCTCAGCAGCATGTTAAATACCTGAATTGTGTGCTAATCATGGGGCACTGCTCTCTTCATTTATCAGATCTTCTAACAGTATATGGAGGTACCTGATTCTCATAGATCGGGAGGCAAAGCATCCCCTGTTTAGCCGGAGTTCCATTTATTTTGCCGGTTCCATTTATTTTGAGATCTACAATGCTCATTCATTTTATTTTGAAGCTTGAACACTACGCGTAAACTCTCTGATGCATATCACAATACATATTCATTATTACAAAGTAACAATGCGTGACGTGAGATTCTTCCTGGGTTTCTTTCTACAAACAAAAACACAAAAGTTACTATTTTGTATGTCACGCACATTTTGTGAATCACTGAAATAAAGTGTTATGTGATGCCTCCTAGAGGTTTGCCACCACAACATAATAGTATTTCATAGGGTGAGTTGGACTGAAAATGAAATCTAAAGTGCTGTCTAATGGAGTCAAAGGTTTCAATTCAAGGTTAGATTTTCTCTCATCTTCAATAGGGACGACGCAGGCAAAACGATACCGAGTTGATGGAAGTAGACGACATTTCATTCGAAATAAACCTGGCTTTGAACATATATGCCGTTAACAACCTAATTTCAAGACAGAACGATCTGAAGAACGGTGGGAGATACAGGCTTAACATCTATATTTGAACACGTGACGTGCCATTGACAAAACAAACGTAAAACCGTTCCACACTCCTGTATCGTGCAGCCGCTAATCTAAACGACACTGCAGTGCCTTGTGTACTGGCTAATACATCTGGCAAATATCAACGTCGTGCAATGGCTAATTTTCGAGTAATTGTAGTTTACGCACACACGAACACATATATGTGTACACTTATTGTGAGATGAAATAGAGTAATATTTCGGTTAGTGCTCTAGATATGTTCCTTAAAAATGCAAGTAAATAGTGGTTTCTGTCGTTAACCGGTTTTCGCGTACCAGAATAGATTCTGTCTGATGCTGCGTTGGTTATAGGAACCAATACCTAGGTGATAATCGCGACTAAGGATACATGATCGCGACAAAAGAAATCAGTTAAGAAAAAAGAGGACATATGACAGAAAGGAAAAAATGCCGGCATGTAGGAAGGACGGTTTCTAATCAGGAAGTCATTTTAAGGGGTCGCACCGCTAAGCCCGATTTAGCAGAAACTAAAGCGGTCATCGTTAATTCTCGAATGGCCTATATTTGAGGTGTTTATTCATAGTTTGGGCGAAAAGGAATATAGAGAGAATGACCAAATATTTGAAGCAAGAAGGGACAGCATTTGAAGAAATGTCCATAGTTTAAAGGTAGGGATGTAAAGACACTTAGTGGACCCTATGCGGCCTAAATAGTACATGGAAGCAAATGAAATACTAGTTATTTTAAGTGCCAGAAAGGAGTGAAGCGCCGCTGGAAGCAGGCAGAAAAGGCCAGGATTATCGTAAAACTAGGATGGTTATAGTTGTGCTGACGTCACGAAAGAGGAAGCTAATTCTTAGTTTCGTACTTCATAGGGCTCAGAACGTCGAGGTGATAAAGCCAGCTTAATATTTTAGCCCTATTTTGGTATTTTAAGAAAATTGGCCGCTACAACTGTATAAGTGAAACATTGACCTTTTCTTTTTACAGAACGGCTCTGTTATTTTCCCCAGTGCTAAAAATATACGGGAAGCAACAGGATGCCAGGAGAAGCAACGATACTGTAGTTATAACATGCATTTATACAGAGGTTTGTTGTGATCAATTACAGAATTTAGGGTTGGGGTTCGGGTTATTCTTTGAGGAGACACATTGTACATAGATGATAGTGTTGTTTCACGTCTCGTTGCTTCTAGTTGCTTCCCCCTTGATTCTTATAACCAGTAACAAAGGGAATCTAATTTTTAAAAAGAAGTTTTGTTGATTAATGAAATAATTTAGGGTTAGGCGTATCCATTGATTAGCACAATTGTTACTGGTGATTGATGATATCTTCGGTTGTGTTGATTTCTGTTGCTTCGTGTTGCTTCCCGTATTTTACCACTAATCTCTTTCCCTGTGAAAGCAGTTATATCACTGTTACATCTAACAAGACATGAGGGACTTCATGAAATCCCTGAACATTTTCATAAAATCCATAGTTTCACAAGCAGTGAAGTAATGGTTAAAAAGCTTGTGATGCTGTGATGCTGACCACTACTGCAATAAGTTCGGTCCTCACTGGGTGCCCCACTACTGTGACCATGTGTCAAACTAAGATGTATATACACTGTAAATAGTGAAGAAAATATACTTGATAGTTGGTATAAGTTTAGCTTAGTTTGACTCACGGCCAGAATAGTGTGGGACCCAGTGAGGATCGAACTCATTAGAGTAGTAATGCTTAGCATCAGTAACTTGTTAACTGTAATAACACTGATTGTGGAACTAGAAACTTCACAAAATCACTCGTTCCACAATCTGTAACAGACGCATCAATTAATGAAATCCAATGCACTTAAAATCAATCGTATCACTTGATCTTAACCGCATTCTTGGCAAAACAAATTTGTTTCTACATTGGTCGAATGAAAGCTAGTGTAGTTTCTTGCAAGGTTTAGGAGCAATAATGAGTTTGTTTATTTTCCTTTTCGCCATACTCGTCTTCACATCCGCTCTGTACTAGATTGTACTTCCGGAATCTCGATCTATATTCGCTGTTTGCCCAAGGCACACACTGATAAGAGAAAATCCCAACCGAATAGAGCCTCGACAAAATGGTGGATTACATTGGCAAATTTCCAAGTGAGAAGAACCACGCAATGTCACTGATTGTCTGGTCTTCTACACCGTAATTTGTCCAGAATCGATCGTTTCCAAGATACGTCAATATTTCCTGCAGGTAATGTCCGTCTACTTGACCCTTATTCTGTAAAGTATATCATCAAAAGTAATTAAAGAAATAAAGTGCAAAGACTACGTCCAAACCATGGCTGCCAATGCTGGGCTTTTCGCCCCAGGTCTGTGGTTTTCACCAACAATCTAGAATTCTGGGTTTAAATGTGCCTCAAATAAATAGACGCTATAAAATACCTCATATATGTATATAACTGTATTTAAAATAGCTTTTAAAATGTTTTAACTATCTTTAAATAAGCTGTTGATATATTAGTCATCAATTAAATGTGTTTGCATCTCGTATGATACGTGTACTGTTGTAATACTTGCAATACCTACGCAGTGAACAACATTAAGAGTTAAGTGTGTTATCAAAATATCTGTGTCATTAATAACGAATCGTTTTGTAAGAGCCCACTTACAGTTTAATGGCTGACCCTGACTAACGATGCCTCTAGCCTCGGCTGGCGTCACGCCCTGCTTCTACTGCTTATAACCCTATAGATACCACATGCAAAACATCTTTCTGTACCTTACTTTCGGCGACAGTCTAGTCGCTAGGTCCGTGCGTGAGAGATCACCCACGTAAAACGTCCCTTCCTCTTCGCACTAGCCTCCTACGGCAACTAACTTTCTACATGCTACTTATAACTATAGATACGCTCCGGTGAGCAACAAGGCCGTGTCTGCCTCTCATCGCCTCACCGAAACGCTTTACTTCTAAGCCCGATACCACTTTCAAATACCGCATCGATTAGTCAGTAATCGAACGTATACCGCTTTGTCACCAAAGGTAACTCACCTAGACAAATCTATCATTTCGCTTACTTCCCAATTCACCTCCTTCCTTCCGTAAGCTAACTCTTCGTTGGCATTAGTTACGTACGCTGAACTAGAAGCCCGTTTCCCCCACTCGGCGATCCGAACATGTCTTCCTTCATCGCTTCAACTGAATACTCTCTTGTTAAACCTGGATCCCCCTATTATCAGATTGCATCGATCATATTTCTCGAGCACCTTTCTAACTAAGCAGTTCCAGTCCAGCTCTTTCCCCACTGTAAGTAACGTTCGCTTACGTCCCAAGTCTCTTCCCTCCGTTTCAATGATGCGATTTCTCTATTAGTATAATGAAGCCTTCGTTGACGTAAGCTCGGTGCTTCTTACTAAACACTATCGTTCTCTAAATGCATGCCTCTACCATTCATACTTGTGGCCTTTATTTTATCAGACATGTTTATTATCTTCAATTTCATTAAACAAATATCATGTGCACGCCTTTGTTCTATTTCTGTTTGCATGCATCGTATATCCTTTGGTCGTATTCCCCACCAAAAAAACATTTCGTCCAAGCCTTTCTTCTTCAGCATCTCCCTGGACCTGCCAGTCAATCAGCGTGCCCCATTCGTGTTATGTGATTCGCCATGTGCGTCAGCGACATTTCTCGTTAATGGCTGATGATTTCATCTCTCCGCCCTCAAGCATCAACCAGTGTGACTACCCTGATCTTCTTTCACCCAGTCCTTTTCAGGACTTACATTTCCATTAGGATAAGCTTTATATACGCGCGCATCAAATACCTAAAGTTTATATTTTCAAGGCGAATTGATGACGTGTAGGAATAATCTTTGTGATCTACATACAAAAGTAAATAAACTACATTTACATTTCTATTTAAACTTTACATTTTTAAACTTTAAGTCTGGATGTGTTGTGAGCCAGTTCTAGTATACTGCTCTCACAATTTGGGAAACTCTTTCACGTGTGTTGTCTGATCGTGTATCTGTTAAAGTGTTCATTATTTAAAGTAGGAAGTGTCGGTGACCAATAATATCTATCGTGTTGCTAACTGCAATACGACAGAAATAATTATATATCGTCTTCCATAATAGGAACAACGCGATAATATAAAAAACCCGAGCGGATATTGAAACGAATACTGACATAATGGTAAAAAACAACTACGGTTTCAGGGATTAGAAAAGTGTCAACTGAAAACATGATAGGAAGGAGACAATGAATAATAGTTACCCATTGCAAGATAAAAACCCTGACTCAAAGATATCAATGAGTTGCCATCAATCACAAACAAAACTGACATTATATTGAGTTAGCCTTGCAGATGCAATGACGGAAATTCCAGTCATTCGCATTTAATGGGTTACTGTGTAATCTAGATGCGCCGCTTAAAATACTCTCATGTTTATTGAAACGACAGAGAAGTCGACTTTTTTGGCAGGAAGTGTTGCGTACAGGATATGAAATTGTTGAAACATGTAACGAAAGTTCTGCTGGAGATGAGGTACGGAGTGACGTAACAGTTACCGGTATGGAAAATGGATCCTGGGAACCGAGTTCGAGTTTCGACCGAGGCTACCTACATTCACTTTGCAGTAATGCCAACAGGAAAGATTTGAATCCACTTTTCCCCTTAGCTACGGGCAAACAGCCTGACAGCTGGAGCCATTTATTCCAGTAAGCCACCCGTAGGGGTGGAAGCTCCGTCCAGTAAACCGCAATGCGGTCCTAAGCTCCACGAGGAATCTACAAGAAAAAACAAACAGTGAAGATCATCAGAGATTCATCTTTCTTTCATATAGTGTTGCTCCATTAATGCATCCAGGCCATAGTGTACAGATTGGTCACCTCCTAAGAGGATCAACTGGGATTACCACAGGAATGCTCTGTACATGATCCCTATTAGAGATTGTACCATTCGCAGCAAAACATTGATCTAAGAACAACTTGCAAAGACCGTATCTCACGTTGACTACTATGTGAATTAATGTTGTTTTTAGAAAGCTGTCGCCAGCCATTTACTAATTATATATAATTGAATCTACTCACATAAAACTGTTTAATTAGCAGACTAACGATATACTAATCTTACACCTATTCGCTCTAGAATAGGCACCGTGATTTAAGGATAATATCAAAAATGAAATAATTAATTTGATAAATTCTGATAATTATTGACATCTTATTTGTCCAGTTCTCTTGGATAGGAGACTGTCGTCGTCAATATTATTAGCTGGTTTTGTTCATTGCTCTGTATTGTTGAGTCAAAAACATCCTAAACACCTAGAAACACCTACATTCTCCAGATATATATATATATAACATCTAGGACATATATTACATATTATTAATAAAGTAAATGTGACTTGAATTGTCAACATTTATCTTATTGAAATATTACGCACTTTACTAAAAATATAATGTATGTTATTATTATAAATTAAAGATCATCTAAATAGCAATGTCTGACATATAGACGCAACCAAAAACATCTAGATTTAGATAAAACAAAAAACATCTAAATTGGCAACACTGATTGCTGTTCTTACGAAGAAGTAGACGGTAAAAAATGCGAGATAATTTCGTAAGAAAAAAATGTTTTTGAATGACATGATGATACTTGAAAACGAAAAAGCAATTTCAAATGTCTGGTGACAGGTTTTGGATTAGGCAACACCAGTAATGCTCAAAATCAGGTGATGTTTCCCGCTTGTAATTTTGTATCTAAATCTCTCTAAGAGATAAGTATGTATCTCGCTTAGAACGCAATTTGAAATAATAATACTTCATAGCCAATTGAGCTATTTTGTAGCTAGATCTAGCTCGCTCTCAGAGCATTTCGCTTCTATAAGTCTGCATATTGCTCTTAGCTCTTGATTTAGCTCCTTTTCAATTTATCAAATGTATAGCCTTTTTTAGAACGTATTTTCTCATTTATGAAATAATTCACGAATATTAGGAATTTAAAATTGAAAGTATGCGTTAATTGATTGCAAATCGAAAATATTTTGTAGTTCAGTCATATTTTGATGACATTCTGTTTTATATGCGGTTTTCAGGATGAGTTGGCGATAATATAGGCACAAATGTTGAGGTCTACGACCCAACCGGCTTATATTGAGAACTCTGCAATATCGAAGACGGCCTGTATTTAGCTGATTGTAAGTTCCTTTTTCTCGCAGATCTAGCTATAGAATATATTCGAGTTGGTAACCCTGAATTCTCTACCCAAATGGAGGAAATGCTACGTGTTTGCTTGGTATATGCTTCAATATCGGTGTTTCTTTTTCTTTGTCAATGAAGAATAGCTTCGAGCTTTAAACGTCTTTTCCAGATAATTACAAAGATGTTTCGTTTTTTTTTCTTTTTTTAAGTTGGTTGGGAATTATTCAGTTGTGTTTTGAAAACAGCAGTTTGGTGTAAGGATGGAAAACAAATTTTGATTTAGGTGTGAAGAGGTTTCGAGCGAAACTGTGGAATGTAAAATCTAAACAAAAAAGGTGTCGTGACTAAAAGATTGAAATTAATTATGGATGGTTGCCACCTCTTCTGTCCTGGCAGCCGACTTAAATGTATCCGGCTATGTATGTATGTATGTATTGATGCCTATATGTGTCACATGTACAGGCCGCACCAATTGCGCTAGAGAGCTGAACATTTAAACATTTACTCCTTATTTTTGTTTTTTGAAAATCTCTCTCCAAAATAAGTTTTAGGGGGGGGTGTTCAATTTACAATGCAAGTTCATGCTAATTTGGTCACTTAGTTTGTGTCCGGCGGCGTTCAGGCATGCCTTTCTTTGAAAATTCAGACTTTTTAGTGATCACTGCCCAACAAAAGCCAAGATAAGTAACGTATTCATTAATCACCGTAATTTCCAACTTTTTAATTGATCACCCTGAACAGGGCATGCTGACAAAAGACGCAGATTACGTAACGGTTTCTATTGAGTGACTAACCAGACCTTCATGCTTTAGCTACATTCTAGTTTCGCAATCATTCTGGCTTTCTCTACCTTGGATATGTGTTGTTTATTCTCTGTAGACTCCATGTGGGGCATAGGGCCGCATTGTGGTTGCAGCAGAATGTAGGTTTTATGGAGTGGAGTCACTATCCCCATTCCCTTCATGAACTTCCTTACAGGGTTAACGGTCATTAGTGCGGAATGAACGTAAGCAGACTCGGACGGAACTCGAAATTGGTTCGCCGATTTCGTGTTCCGTGTCGGTAACCATTACGCCACTCCACACCCCCTTTGGGTATAAACTAACAATTTATTTGTTACCATGAACATACTTAGGCGCTCTCGTTTTCTGTTGTACAGGCACATCCTAAGCGCATTAGCCACTGCTTTTTGCCGGAGACAAAGGCCGACTGGTCTATGAAAGCCAAAATCACTTTCTTTGAGACCAAACTGAAAAATGTTGAAAGTGTTCAGATGAAAGGAAAGGAAAACAGAGTGGGCGAGACAGATGACTTTTTTCTTTTTTACGTAACACTATGTTACGTGATATTCTTTTCATAAAATCAATTCTCGAAATAAAAGTGACGTAAGAAAGCTTTCGTAATTTAAGAAGCTAAGACATTGTTCAGCATATCTCATAATGTAAGCGTAGGGTTATGCGGAACACACATAGATACACACATACATACATAAAAACCAAAATCGGGCAAGGCTTGAGAAAACCAGTGAGTGTCCATTTTCAGAGGGTTCTTTTTTAAAATCTCGTAACAGCTTCTTTTCAATCAACGGGAAACAAGTACCTTTATTACAGAAACAAATGTTCCCAAATGATTCAAACTGGTGTCAAAAAGTATGTAAACAACGTCGCAGGTTTTGAACAGAGTATGTTCTTGTTCTTCTTGTTGTACAAACAGCTACGTGATTCTCGATTTTAACAGATCATTCTTTGACGTCAAGGCTAAGTCAGAAATGTCACTGTCACAACGTATATACACAAAAGCAAACTACATAAATCATCATTTATAAAACGAGTTCGTATTGTATTGAATCACTTTTAAGAAGGAAACCTGTCTAGCCGAATGGAATATAACTGTTTACCTTTGAGTCAGGAAATCCAATCACCTGATTATAAAATGTATTTGCTATAATCAATTTAACAACAAACGTATTTTATTTATATTTTGTTTGCACATCAGCTTTCGTAAAGCTCTGAGCTATTCTGACCTGTACGAATGTGTCCCACTCTCTAATACGGAGACACATAAACAAACGCAATGTGTAAGAATATGCAACAGTCTCTATTCATATATAAGGAGAAAACAAAATACTTAAAGAAACGTGTCCACACTAGCTCGAAGGAATTAGAAATTGTAAAGTATGACAGTGACGACATAACTGATTATTACTGGAATACATGGGTGAACATTATGATAAGAAGGAGTTTGAGTAAATACCTGGTTCTGCTATGACACAGTGGAAGTTGTGGGTGGCGTAATGTTTAACGGCGCGGACAATGGAATCAGCGACCCGAGATCGAACTCCGGTCGATATTGGTTACGTTCACTTCGCACTAATGCCATTGTTAAAGGCGTGGATTCATCTACCCCCAACCAGCAATGGGTAGAATAGCAGAGCAGAGTGAGGTCTCTAGCCTTGGGAAGGCAACCGGTCTAGAAGGAGGGCAACTCTGCTTCCTAAAGATTTGGATGCCAAACTCATCAAATTATACCAGCGGGGTATGGAGTGGTATTCTGTCGACTGGGTATCCAAGGATCTCCAAACGCCTCACACCCCAGACCCCAGAATGGCCAGGCCTGGTCATCGGATGTGGTGGTGAGGGTACATGCTGGTATGTAGAAGATAAAGGAAGAGTATGTGCGCTGCGTCTATAATACCTCGCTGCAAAACATAAGCTGGACGCTATTTGTTATATAGCGGCGTGAATGACCTGGACTTGGATAGAAAGGAAACTCGAAGACTTGCTTGTAAACATATGAGACATATTATTATTACATAACATACACTTCGTCGGCCGGAGAATGAAGAGTGGGAAAGAGATGATAGGTGCCGAGAGACCGTTCCCAACGGGGGGATTTGGTATTAGGTCTTCCCAGCCCTAGGCGGTCTGCCTTCTGGCTGCTTGGGTCCTCTCAGTCTGTCTGTCCGCATCAAGGACAGCGGTCTCGGGCCTTCCGGCTCCGCTGATGTCTGTCTCTTCTTTGAGTCCTCTCGGTTTTCTGTCCGGTGTTCGGGTCTGCTTTATAGGTCTCTCGAACACCTACGCAGGTGTCGTTCACATCCTGTTTGTTGGACAGCTACGCAGTATACATATTCCCTAAGGTGACCGGTGTCACTTATATTTCCGCACAGGTATCTGACCTTTCGTGGCAGTATATCATAACATATTTACTCTTTAGGCCTTTTTCCCTATGACACGTGATCTATTATGGGAGAGATCATTCCATATGGAATTAGTGAGACCGGTGAAGCCGTTATTTCCAACCAACACAGCTACAGACAATTCGTTGTGAGTACATTTCGATCGATGCACGTAGCCGCATTCTTAGTGC
>VCCN01000420.1:14386950-14405190 GCA_006491835.1 Architeuthis dux | reverse complement strand
CCACAACGTCTACGTCAAATATTGGTCAATTGAACAGCTCGCACCAATGGAGTTAGAGTTCTAAAGGATTTAAACATGTTCTCCTGATTATGTCTAAAAGAACATTTCTTTTTGTTTTTGACCCCACCTCCAAAATGGTTTTAGGGGGGGTGTCCACTTTACAATGTAGGTTTATGCTAAATTGGTCCCGTAACGTAGCGTTAACGTATTTAATCAGTTTCTAGTGAGTGATTAACCAAACCTCTATTTTTAAATATTTTGATTTACGATTAAAGAACCCTTGCTACAAACAGTTTAGTTAGTACGATTTTACTAACATTTTAGACAGGGACATTATTTGACGCCGATAACTCAAGTGAGGAAATGTTGCCTGCATTGAATGACATAACTATTACCTGGGCTCGAACAACAACTTCTATAGCTAGGGGGAATTTCGAAACTACTTGAGTCACGAGGTGGGATATGGACACCACAGTAAAATGAGAGTACAATTCAATTTAGTTCATATATATTCAAAATAGCCACCACGCGACTGATAGAAGAACACACTTTGTAATGTTAGAATCGTTTAGGTTACAGAAGTGAAATTTTGGGCGGACATTACTAGGTAAAAATGAGGCTAGGACAATTAGTTCAGCTTTCAACCATTGTAATCCAAATAGTAACATTTAAAAAGTAAAAGCTTGGTAGTAATATCCTTTTCTAAATTGACCACAGTGGGTTGTTTTGAATTACCAAGCAATCAAGGAATCATATTTGTCATGTTGCCGTAGCCGAAGATTGTCATGCTCATATCTATTTTAGAATTGAGCAACGCACTCTCATGTACGAAATAAAGCTATGGTGCTTCTCACTATCAACAGAAGCACGTACTGATTTAGTACGCGTTGTCTTGCGGATATGCGACTAAGATGTTATATGCATGAGATCATGGATGCCAGAATGCTTCTGATTTCCGTTCCTGTTAGCTAATTCAATTAGTATAATGGAGATACTTTTGAAATTTATCTGCACCCCCCTTCTTTTTTGTATCGATATTCGCAACAAATCATGCTGTTACCCTCAGGGAATATATATGACAAATGTTAGCCATATGAATATTCATCGCGCTTAGGAAAAGTGTCAAATATTGGTAAATGTGTCCCACATATCCTGTCCGTGGCAAATCGCCAGCAACTTTCTGATTGTTGTAAGTCACTGCACTCTAAGATGTTGCAGATGCTTTTTTTCAAGACATAGTTGTTACTAGGGATGGGAAATGGATCTTCTTTCACAACATTCGTCAGTGGCTCAGTCAAGATGATTGATATGTGCCCCAGCCTTCTGGTGACCGTCATTCGAAGAAGATCTTGTCGAGTGTATTTTGGAATATTCACATACTATATAAACGAACATTTGGATGATAACCCAACAGTCACAGCTGGAGTTTACTGACAACAACTGCGGAGTTCGAAGATGGCATTAGACAGACAATGCACCCCGATCGTCACAGTACCCGCGGGTGGGGGGCTGGGACATATTCGGGAAGCGTTATGTCCAACAACGGTCTTTAACAGGCTGATGGTGATGATGAAACGATAGTCAGTTGGAGAAAGGTCAGGAAAGTATGGTGGATGAATTATTTCTTTTCGCAACTGAATGCCTACATGAGGCCTCTGGTCACTCGAGCGATATGAAGACGTTCTTCATCATGATGAAGTTTAACATCGGATGAATTTTACAAATATGGTATGGAAAAACTTGTTGGTAGATGGAATATGTTTATCGAAGGCGAAGTAGACCGTATTGATGATTAAGTGTATCTTTAATCGCCGTTATATGTGTGTTTCCAAATTAATTGAAACATTGGATGAATCATACGTTAGAGCGCAATAATTTCATTCGGCGCCTAAGGTACTTATTTTAACATTTCATAATCATTTCAATTAAACTAAAGAAGTGAGTCTCGAACGGTGGGGGGTACTTGGCTCCCAATGGAGTCATTTCCTAAGGGGGTGGTAGAAATAGGTTGAGTCGGGGAGGGATTTCAGCCAGGGTGAAAACGTAATATGGAAAGTATAAAACATTACTAGATGGCAATTATACAATGGAAATATGTGATCGCACGGGGCGCGATCTGACCTGAAACTTTGAGAACCACTGGACTTAATTGTGTGGACATTTTCTATTTACTTTCTTCTGTTGAATACATAACCATGTTAGTTGAAATACATATCCGTTAACCCATATGTCCAGTCTGTTCTTGAAAAGGATTGCAGCTCATTGTGTCATTTCTTACTGGTTGCATGTTTCTGAAATGAGTTCATTGAACAGTGGAAGGTCTTGGGTTTCTCCCACACGTGCGAATCTAACATTATATGTCCGCGAATATGCAACAAAAATATATTATTTGATAGATTAAGATTGATGCAAAATGAAACGCAAATTGGGCATACCAAGTCACGTTCACACGCGTTATACTTGTACATTCATTGAGAACTTCTGGAGATACCGTGTGGACAGACACGAGCAAATATATAAATACTGAAAAAGAATTGAAAAATATGTATTAATCAAAAAAGAATTCCTCGCTCCACCCTAACATGTAATTATTTATGATCTACTCCTACTGGAAACGCAAAACCGTCATAAACAAACGGGCAGACAACAGCGAATATATATATATATATATATATATATATATATATATATATATATGTATGACAACATGGGATATTATATCCCAATCGAAAACAAATTCTTCGATCCACCCTAAAATGTAATCATTTATTTCATAAACCATGACCCACCTTTCCACAAAGTCTCATTGGCATCCATTAAGAACCTTCGGAGATGTGATGTGGAGAGACAGAGAGATAGAACCACGGAAGGAAAGGCACGGAAAATATTATATTTCATACATTTGAGCAATACTGATTTATAAATGCGAAACTATCACAAACAAAATTAATTCTAAGGAATGAATAATCGCTGAGCGAGGCCCCAACTTGTGCACACAAGCCCATTTCGCTCTTTGTCGACGTCGTTTTTAACATTTCATCTTTGAAATATTTGCCATTGAACACATGAGTTAATTACCATGGAGTAGGGAAGCCATATTTCACTTGATCATTATCATGTGTTGCATTAAAAAACTAATGGATTAATACATTAGATTTGAAGGAATCAGAAAACGACATTTCCCTTCCGAAATCAAGGCTCACGCGACAGCGAATTCTAGATAATCAATGAAGAACTTCCGATTTTTCAAAATATAAAAATACAACAATGCCCCCCAAAAATGTGGAAAACATCAATGAATCCAATGCAGTGTTTCCAACTCAAATAGAGATTTAAGAGATGCATCTGCAAGAGAAAATGACCTAAAACGGAGCTAAATGCGGACATCCCTTGTTATAGCGCGGTTCGTCATAACGCAGTTCATTATATAAGGTTGGTCGGGGACGCCAGCTTGTTTGCCTATATAATCGCCTAGTCTTCGAGAAAACCGAAAATAAAAACATTCCATCGAAATACATACTTTAAATGACTGAAGCATGGATTCTTGTCAATTTGCAATTAATCAACATATAATTACATGGGGATTTACACATAATTTCAATTTTACTTACCTAATATTCATGAATTATTTAATAAATGTAAAATATATTTAAAAATTGGTTGAATCATATTAATTGAAAAGGATCTACATTATGTGCTGAGCTACATGCATACCTTTAGGAGCTAAATGAACTAAACAGGAGCTAGATATAGCTGCTAAAGGGCTAAGTTGATCCAAAGTGACCTGTTTGTGCTAGCGAAATATTTTAACCTCGGTTAGAGATTTAAGGCTTTATGATCATATGATCACCACAGTTAAGCAATGTCATATGATCACCACAGTTAAGCAATGTCGAGCTCAATACCTAGATTGGTGACTGGCTTGCAATACCAGGTGCTGTAAGCAATTGGGGACCAGGTGGATAGCCTCTCATGGCGATCCCGTTAATCCTCCTAAGTAGGATACAGTTATCAACACCACGTCCAATAACGCAAGCCAACGGACCTCTCCCTTACATCCCCACCAACTACCCGACTGGCCGGACAGCGAGCGACGAAAAATGAATGAATGGAGCAGAACCTGAGTTACAGAAAAACAACCCGTATTCAAACAGAACAATCACTGATATAGAAAGCGTATTACCTTTATTTAATGGCAATCTACTTATATACTGAGCAGTATAATTCTCGTTCTGTAACTATGGTCTCTTCCACTTTAAGGCAACAGGTTTGCTGATAAAAAATATCTCCTACCAACCAAAATACATCTAGATAGAATACAAATGCAGGTAGCGCTTTTCGAAACTTCAATTTACGTCACTATTTCGCTTTTGCGAAAAAAATTATTTCTATTACACATCAGACTCCTGTACTTCCCACAAACAAGACCTCCGATGACATACAATCCTCACCAGTTTTGGGCTCTGGAGACGTTAAAAAATGGTTCCCATATAGATTGATGCTTTATGCCGTTCCGGCTTAAGAAATGCTTTTATAGGAACGCTGTAGCTTTTGATAGCGGGGTAAACCTCTGTGTCCGTGTATTGTTTCAGAAGTAAAACAACCGTCGAATACTTTCATGGAAATATGTAAAGTAGTAAATGAAAATGAAACTGTTTGAACTGTTGCAATATTTGTTTGTCTTCCAAGTCTTAGGAGATTTATTGGAAATAAGTTCGTGACTGCCTCGATTTCTTGAAGTCATCAATGGGCGACCATCATTCTTTGTGTATCTTCAGTGTTTGCATATTTTTGTAACCTCATTGTTAGTCCGGATCCAACAATAATTACACTGGGATTCTTCTTATAGATGGCTATTGTATCGGGATATATTCTTACAATTCCGATTATTGCTGCCAACATTGGATTAGGTGCGCCATTTGCTATTGCATATTTCTTGCTTTGAACTAAAACAGGTTACATCTAAAATCTGGTTATTTGTACAGTCCTCGAACATTTCTGTTCCAATACAATTCAAATTAGAACTGTTCTATGGCCAAATGAATCATGACGGAAGTGCCGACAGCTTGCTTAATAATACGTACAAGGAATGATCCATCTATATAATTAGCAGTGTAACTCTATTCTGTCTATTTCTCTGTAACAATGGGCTCGTTCACGTAAAGGTAACAATTGTGCTGATAGAATATATCCTACCCACCATTTGGAACAATGGTGTGCTTCAATTAAACAGATCCAGACACTTTTATTTACACTATTTATCAGCTTTGAAGAAGTGAACAATTAAGGCTTAACGTAACTGAAAGAAATCCTCTCATAGCAATTAGTAATCGTCAACTCATTATCCAGAAAGTAATGGCATTTCTGATCACATCAATACTAAAATCAAACAGTACAGTTTACGAAAAGTAGGTTGTTACATATCATATCTCTAGAGTAGTTCTTCATTACAACTTTTCACAATCTTTTAATTCTCACATCCTTACAGGAGTGATTAACCCAAAACAAAATAGACAAACAATGGCTTTCGTATGATCTTACGTGTTCACACTTGGGCTATATATCAATCAAGCATTTGACCAAAAAGCAGTCCCCGTTCGTAGAATTCCAGACCTTTATCCCACAGACTTGCATTTTTTCGTGCACATTGACAGCGTTCTGAACAATGAACAACTACAAAACTAAGCAGCCATAGACACAACTTTTTGAAAATGTATTGACTTCAGAAACAATGATTTCTCACATTGCAGGCATAACTGACATTGTTAGATGTTCTCAAAAGTGCGTTCAATCATATGCAATGTTGATTAAACAGGTTTTCCATCACTTGTTGTATTACCGTTTTAAACAGTCAGTCTTAAAACGTCATTACTTCCTGGACAAACTAATGCAAAATAAAGGAAATCATATCTCATGAATAAAACTATTACTTACAGAGTTTGTGTGTTAATGCCAACTTCAGAGTAATCTTTGGAGCGTTCCCAGAACATCAATGACAACTGCTTCTCATAGATGCTCCTATTTTGCGAAGTGCAAATAATCTAATTACATACCAGCGGTCAGGCAATGAGGGATGAGATCTCTGGCCTTCAGACGTATGTCGGGGAAAAGCTCCCTGGGTATTTTGAACCTTTGTTATAGATCGTAGAAGTCCCGGAGGTAATCGGAAGTCCAGAAAGCAATAACTGCACATGACCGGGGACAGAGATGAGTTCGTCGAAGTTGAAGTACCGAGAATTTCGACCATTATCGTTGTTCATTACGCAGCCCCGCGGGGACAGAAGTTAGCGTTACCATACGCCTGTCACCAAAAAATAATTTATTTCTGTCGATTAAATGAAAACTCCCATGTAGCGCCCCAGGACCATACTTTGCACCCGGCTCTACAGCATGCAAAAAGAAGCAATAATAATAATAATAATAATAATAATAATAATAATAATAATAATAATAACAACATGCATGATTCTAAATATATGCGAAGGCCAAGGTAAAACTATTATTCTCTTATCCTTAAGATATCTCTGGACTAATTTAGAAGCCAGACAGTGGATATGATGTCATTTCTAAACGATTTACTATCCCAAAATCAAATGTTCGAAGGTTTAAGATGGAGAAGACTGTTCCAATTGAATGGACATGGTAGGAAGAAGTAACTGTCGGCCGGATCAGAACGTAACCTTCTAAGAAGTGTGGGAAATAACCCAAATATTACAAGTAAGGATCTCAGGAAGAATGTGGAAGCCGCTGGAGTGAAAGTAACAGGACATGCTATCACTACAACCCTGCACAGAGCAGGCCTATGAGCATGTCGACATCGTAAGACCCATCCTCTATGCGCTTAGTCATTTGATGGTTCGTCTAGCATTTGCAAATGAGCTTATTGATAAGCCCGTCTCATTATGCGAGAGCATACTATAGTCAGATGAGCACTTTGGGGGTATAATGGCAAGAGAGATGTTTGGAGACGTCAAGATGATGCTTTCAATCCAAAGAGCAAAAGGAACACGACTTTGAGATGATTCTTTATCCCAGGGTTGTTGTTCAGGCTATTGCTCTTTTGTTGCTTTTGTTGATACCATATTTCGGTCGATCAATGTTACCGTCTTCTTCGGGATTACAATCTATATTGAAATACAGGGGGTCTGTATATTAAGGGTTGTACATGTGAAACAATAAAATCATCAAAAACGAATTATATCAAAAGGATGAATACAGATAACTGTAAGCAACATTTTGTTGGGAATTATGTAAACTACTTATAATCCACTATGCAAAAGAATGGTAGAAACACAAACCAAAAGTAGACATGAAGTAAAAAAAATAAAATTAAAAGAACGGTAAAAAAGTTAAAGGTCCCGTCATTGTAAACAAGATAAAACTAGGCGGCGCATGTATTCTTTCGAGCAGACCACAAGGTGAAAACAGTTATGGAAATGGAGCGGGGTTACGCATGGCGTACATAATGTACCTACTTCTCAACTTTCCCAGGTTTTTCATATGGTCAATATCTACTAATGGATACATTACCGTATACTGAAAGTAGTTGAATAGCTGGGTGAATATCTGGACTTTGCCAGCGAACTGGAGACAATATATAATATGTTGGTGATTATCTCACCAGTAATCACTGGAGTGTTTGAAACAATCCCGTTGAGTGTTGCAAAACGA
Source organism: Architeuthis dux (assembly GCA_006491835.1). NCBI lineage: Eukaryota > Metazoa > Mollusca > Cephalopoda > Oegopsida > Architeuthidae > Architeuthis > Architeuthis dux. The sequence continues at coordinate 14,397,519 of VCCN01000420.1, read as the reverse complement.
ATGAAAGCATTGGAAGAATGACACCTATTCACCTAATAACACTATCGACATCGGCAAGAATACTGAGAAGCATGCGGTGGATTTGATGTAATTCGCTCTCAGTCAATCACCAGATAGAAATAATAGATAGTACGTAAATATCAAATAATGAGTATATGCATCTTTCACAAAACGATTGCTTTTCTCAATATAAGAACTATTATTAGTTGTGAATGATTCACGATTTGATATTAAACCATCTACAGTATTAACTTATTATCCACTTATTATGATACGATTATTTAAAATTAATTAGACATGGTATGCTTTCGAGCAGTGTTTAGCAAACATTTTTGGGCTACCGCCCCCGTTTAGAGCATATATTTCATCGATGCCCCTTGACGTCGGGACAAACTGATACATTGGAAATTAAATGTAGTCATTTATTTTACAATTTAAGCATTTATCTTATAATCATATAATTGTACCAAAGTATCTACACGTAGGAGGTATCGATTAGTATTCCTTGTACCTTGCTCATCTCACGACCCATTGTCTTCCAACTTCCCCATACCTCCCCTTGAGTTTTCCAGCCCCCCCCCTCCAGTAGGTGGTAGCGCCCACTTTGGGAATCACTGCTTTAGAGCTTTTTTGTTCATACATTAACTAAATCTCCTTCACGTACTTACTTACTTATCCCTACTTCTGATCGGGTTAGACAAGATGATGACGAATATGATGATCATTCCGATGATGATTATTATTATGATTGTGATGACGGTGATCGGGATTGTCATCATCATCCTTTTTTATAACGGAATAATACATTCCGATTTTATTCCAAATACCTTTCTCTATGCTGTCATTTTTCTTGTTTTCCTTTTTTTTTACTATTTCGGCGAATAATGTCTTCAGTCAGAATTGTATTCGAAACGTTAAATCGCTATGTTGTTCCTTCCTTCTTCCACTCAGAACTGAAGTAAAAGATGATTCATTCCTTTATTCCATTTTATAAGAATAAAACAAAACAGATCTGGTTAGTAACTCAATAGAAACCATCATGTGACCAATGGATTTTGGCAGCATGCCGTGTTGGGAGTAATCAATTAAAATATGGAAAGGAGGTGATCAATTACCTCTCCCGACATTTGTTGCGCAGTGATCACTAAAAAAGTCTGAATTAAAAAAAAAACGAGTGTGAGCATTGCCGGACACAAACTAAGGGACCAATTTAGAATACGATTACTTTGCAAATTGAACCTTCACTAAAAGCCTATTATGGGGGTGTGTGGGGTCAGACAAAGAACGTTTTTCCTAGACATAATAAGGAGTAATATTCTAGCTCCATCGGTGCGGCCTGTACGCGCAATACATAGCCAACTCACCAGCCAGACCCGGTTAAAAAATAAAGAAACCTATGTTGACTGTTTTGGTGACAGTTTTGGTTGACGGTTACTTAACAACCTACCATATTCTACTATTTCGGCAAATTACTTATTCAGAATTTAACTGAGAAATCTTAAATCCCTATGTTCTCTTTCATTCTACCTTTCACTAAGAATTGAAGTAATAGATGATTCCTTCTTTGTTTCCATCTTATAAAAACTATAAATAAAGAAGAAAATAAGTCCATTCTTCCTCCTCAGCCTATTTTGCAATGCACTTAATATTCATTGCATCGAATGCGTCCAATTACTGACCATGTCATCCACTAACGAAAGGGGAAATAACTCAAGTAAAAAAGGAAGAATAAAAACGATTGATTGTATTTCCCCGCAGTGTTTTATTGTTTCTTTTTGTGGTTTTGGTTCTTACAGCGCATACCTCATCGGTTCTCCAAATCGGCTCCCCACGTAGCCCCTCACTAAACATAGTGAGAAGATATTCTAAGTGTCCCGGTACGAATCTCTGGTCGTTGCCTCTTTGCTTCTCACCGTCACTGACCAACCTTCTCTTATGCACACACTTCGGAAGCCAAAAGTTTCAGTGAGCCAGAATGACCAGTATTCATGGCAGTTCCTTCTGTCTATGCTAAATTGGTCGACTCAACCTGAGCAGCTTCACTGGTTCAATGGGGCAGTGTTCTCTTGCTGGCATAGCATTTCCATTATAGATTATAGCAGTGAGGCGTGTAAATCCTATGGATTAATTACAAGCAGCCACCAATGATTAAAGTCCGCCTGCGTAGTGTAATAGTTATCCTCACAGTCCTGTGTTCGATTCCTGATATAAGCAAAGTGTGTGAGCAATTCTTCATACTACCAGTATTTGAACTCTATTAGATGATTTCTTTAGAAAATAACTAAAACCCCTTTACGCGACCGGGTCCTTTGTTTAAAATGGTGGGGGAGCGATATTTTGTATCAGAAAACATGTTACCTTTAAGTGGTGGAGTATATGTTTACGGATTGAGAACCAAGAAAATCACACTGTTCATAATTTATATCAAGACAGCTGCCCCGGGGAAATCGCCCCGTAGGACAACTGCACCCTGGATAACTGCCCCCTATATACATGGATCTTGGCAATTTCCCTTACTTGGCCAACTACTTCATTTCCACACACTTTAAACTTGGCTTCACAATCGCAATGCTATTGTCAGGGGGCAATTATCCGAGGAAAATTATCCACGCTGCAATTGTCCTAGAACCTATATAAGTAGATCCTGTTCATGAACACACATGGTCATCGTAGTGTGAAATACTGATCTGATAATGGTCTGTATTTCTTAAGCCGCTTGTTCATGTAAACGGCCGATTAAATCTGTTTTGGCTTAATACAACATCATTGCACAGGAGTATGCTTTAATGTAAATGAAATAAAACTGGAAATACTATTCTAACTTTGACATTAAAATCAATAAAATGCATAGACACTGTCTTGGAATTCTGCAGAAACGTTAACACTGCAAGCATATTACTCGAAATATGCGTGTGTATATTCGTACCTCTCACATATATCTTCATCTCTACAATCTATCTGTCGATATATCTATCTAGGCTCTAGGGCGCTTAGGTCAAATGATTGGCCAGTGGCGATATCGGAGAGGGTACCAGGTTGACGCCATGTCTGGTCATTATACAGTCTGGTTATACCACGGGATCTTGCGAAAGGACTCCCTTTCGGATTGGGGTCGCGAGTTAGATTATGATCTCATGAGTGACAATTCGAAAACACATTAAGATGATCGCTGATCAAATACAGATGCTGTTGGACAGATAAGTAAGTGAGGAAGAAAGAAAGGTATACAGAAAGCATGAGGAGGAACGAAGAGGAACTAGAGAGGTGTGTATTTGACACCTATACATAGACCGACGATCTTGCCTCTGTCTGGAAGCTACACGTGCCATGTTAATTAGACGCAGCCAAATAGACTTCGGTTGTATTGGCCTTTTCTCTCACTCCGTACAGACTCGCTCTGGGTACGAAATGTACATGTGAGTTGAAAACAGCTATCTGTTGCGGCTGAACATATTTGTTATGTGTTTACGGGGATATTTTGAAGAGAATAAAAGCAAATAACTTTAAACATGGCCTTCGTCTCATCTTTCTCTTGCATGCGTTCATCTTTTTGATGCACCCCTGCATCTGTAAATATAGGAATGCATGTTAATAACAAGTCACTATGCAACAGAAAAATACGTTTAGTAATCTTTTTTTTAAATGGATTGTGTATCAGATTCTTCGGTTGGATATGTCATTTGACTATTAACGCGAAGAAGATAGCTCTTTTACTGATAGTCGGGCAGATGATGTCATCGTAGGTTTACATCGGTCGGAGGATATACACGAGGAAACGATTATATTAGACCCACTGGTAAACACTCATCGCTGGCTACACGACCGCACGGGTACCACCCGTTTCATTCTCAACTGATTCCCCATCGGCCGTTTACTAGCTAGGTCATTTCAATACGTTTTGCATCCATGCACTATGATAATGCCCTAAACACGACTAAATACCATTTGATACTGCCCTAAAACAAAGACAAACTAAATATAAGAACTATATCATGTGGGAGTTGGTGCTTGATCAGCAAGGTAGAATGAATGTTTTATTTTTAAATCCCCGAAACAGTTCCAATGTACTCTACTTATTATACATACAGGACAATTTTACTTATAGTAGTATAAGATCTAATTCTAAATACATGAATCCTTCCGAACATCTCTCATTAACTGTTATCAGTGAATAATTGACTTACATGTCAAGTAATGAAATACACACACAAGTGTTGTGATATATATATATATATATATATATATAGTAAGTGCTGTGATATTTCTTAGGAAAGGGAGCTGACCTTAGTATGCATGAAGTATAAAACACTTGGCAATTCTTTCCGTGTCAGTACGGATACATAAATCGCAAGATATCACGACTTCACTTTCTCGCCCACCGCGACTTATGTAATATATTCATTGTTAAGGTTCATAGGGGTCTACTTTTCATATCCTTTGCATCTTTGAACCATCCTTTACTAACAGGAAATACATACAACTTATTTTAATCGGCGAAGACCACAACTATGCATTTAAAAGGACGTTTTGGCAGGTTTGGCAGAGAAAGGTTTTTGGTTGTTATGCGCACTTATCCTACGTGTTCATCTCTTTCAATAGATGCCAGCAGCAGAGACTCCGCCCAGAAACATCGGGCAGCACACGGTTGCTATGTTGGCCATTCTATAGCTAAATCTGACAAATCTGTTGTTTTTTTTAATGCATTTGGCCGTAACATTTTTGGTCATGGCCATGTTGACTATGTTGCAGTAGTATTTTTAATAAATTCTTATGTTTGATGTATACTTCAGTATTGCTATGTTTTATAAACCATCATCATTATTAATTTGTTTATACTAGTATTCACCTTCATCTTAATAAGTATGTACAATAATTCAGCTAAAACAAATAAAACATAAAATAATTGCTTTTATATACAATTTCGGTATTTGGGAATGTTTGGCTATGTTTACGTCTTTTTTTGCCAGAAATGTCACCAACTTTCTGGCAACGTCGGGGCAGTGCTCTACCGCTCCACATTCTGGCAATGTGCCGACAATATTCTGACAAGCAGAAAATTGAGAGTAGCAACGGTTTACTTGTATTGCAAATCATGATTCTAACACTGCGATGCATATTCTATTAGCAATATAAACCATATACATGGAGTATGGACTTATTTTCTTTACTATACGAGTCTTTGTTACATCGATAAAGCATATAGGTTTGAATAGATACAGAGTCGCTGACGTATATGGATGCCATTGACGTGTTTGATATGTGCCTGGGCTTGCCATATCACAGCTTGCAATATGTGAAATAGACCTACGGGGGGCAAATAGCCGAAGGGGTGTCACACACTTCACCGTTTCTGCTTAAGGCAGCTGGTTTTCCCAGGTAGTCATCTATCTAGGTACTGTCCAGGCTCAATGTTGCTTAACTCCAGAGATCGTACGAGAATCGGTGTATCCAAGGTGATTTAGCCTTAAGAAAGCGATTGATATACAGGGTGATGTACATGTATACGGACTCTTTAACATATCCACCCGTCTATCTACCCGTCTCTACCCGTATACATGAACGCATACATGTACCGACATATGGTTAATGGCCGACACTTTAAAGCATAGTTAGTCTATTGAATAGACGTTACCCAATACACTCAACTGTGTATAATAATCAGAAAAGATTACGAACGCTCCCATTGCCACATAACACTGAGTTTATACCTGCAAACCAGAAGTAGTTATACATAGTATATAGAGGGTACGGTACTATCCACGGTTTCGGGCATCTGATTGGGGTCTTTGAACATACCCCACATATAAGGGGGGGGGCTACAGTACAGTCTGTTTTGACGTAGAAAATTAGGGTTGTTAAGATTTAGGCCATGTATACGTGTAAAATGTAATAAAAACACAGACACGTTTACAAATTATTCCTAAAAAACTGTTGTAAATACAAAAGCGTTATTATTCCTATGTCGCAGAATGGGGGAAGAATCACAGATACATGAACACAGGAATTTTACAGCGTTACTCTACCTATATAATGAACAGTGTGGTCTTTCTGTTTCTCTGTTCGTAGCAATATATTCTTCAACTTAAAGGTGACAATTTTGCTGATAAAAATATGTCCTACCAATCATTAGAAGCCATAGACTCTTCTATTTCAATAGTTTCTTTTCTAAAAATAAAACTTCATAGAAATGCATATAGATACGTGATTTTCTTTTCCACGGGAATAAATAGTTTTTGACATTGTCAACTGAGAAAAGTAGTAGACTATTTTGCTGCAGATTTTTATTTCAATTATTGCTCAAGGGTGTGTGGATGGAGAGAAGTCAGATTATCATTGCTATTTGTGGTTTTGGCAAAAGACAAATCGAAGAAATTGTGTGTCCTTTGCTGATAAGAGAAAATAGCATAACATATATCTAAGAATGACGAATGATAAAAATAAAATTCATAAAAATAAAAGATGAGCATTTGATAAAAAAGAAAACATGTATTTTATGATGGAAACGAATCCTTGCTTTCATGAATAACTGTTTTGATTCTCTTTTTATCTTTTCACGGGAAATAGCTGGAATAAATCCTATTTACGTGTATTGCTCTTATAAAAAGATTCCTTCCATGATTCATACCCAAAGGAAGAAAGGATGGCGTCTGAAAGACGAGGTTTGAAGCCAATCAATAACGCCATAATTATCATTTGGACATGGATCCTGACATTTATTTTAAAAACATTTTTATTTTAAAAATCATTTTGTTTAACGCAAGAGATCTAATATCAGCTTCAAGGCTGATTCAGCTAGAATATTGACCCAAACATCTCATAGTATGGCTTTATGCTAATATAATAGTACACTTACCGTTAGTAGGAAGTTGAACCCAGTAGCCAAATGATTCTAAATAATGTCGAGAAAGCAAAGAATATATAAACATTTGAATAGATAAACAAGCCTGGAAGTCAGACCATAGATGAGCTAGTTCGATCGCATCGGTTCCTTTAAAAGCACATACATTTAAAGGCACCTTCATTTAACAGCCCCTTCCTTTAAAATGTTGCTTCCTTAAGACGGCCCTAGGTATTAGAGATGCTAGCGACTCGAACAACATCCAAGTGAACAAATAGCTCAGCAGTAAAGAGTATACTTCTTCATTCATTAACCATAGATATGTCCAACAATGGGTTAAAACCCTCTTTTCCCTATACAATCGAATATGTAACGAGAACTAGAACAGGAACAAGAACAGTCCTCACCAAAACTAGGGGTGTAAACCGACACATACAATCCCCATTCCTCTACCGTGATTTGAACGCATGACCTAGTGATCACAAGCCTGTTGTTTCACCACCTGCGCTAAACTTACAAGTCTGCCATACCTCCCTCATGTATATTAGATTTACGAAAGGACGTAGAAGTAAAAGGATGTGTTTGACTCTGGAACAGTCCGACTTGTCTTTCTTGTACTTTCTTTATCTCAAGAATTGATTCTTTAAAAAGGGAATAATATGACGTAGTGTAACGTAAATATAATGTTCCACTTTCTTCGCATACTCTCTCTATCCTACATGTCTACCTTTACCAACACTATGAACCGATTCAAAAAGTATGAACTGGAAACCTATGGAGCAATCCACATCAAGTCTGAACGAAAAGCTTTTCCTATTCATATTTCGTGGCAATTAAATAGTTATAAAAACAAACGAACATCCGTTTGCCGTCAACGGAACGCTGTTCTCTAAGCACACTGCAATGATTGAATGTAGATGGGTAATGCCCCACCCCAAACAGGGCCTGGCCCTGTCGGCTGGGGCCTCGAATGCGCCGACTGCATCCCCCGCAGATTTTCTTTAAACAAAAATAACCATTCAACAATTAAAAAATCTCGGCATTAAATGACCCATCAGTAGTTGATAAGCCGCTAAACAAATCAATCAATCAATCAATTGATGGGGCTATATACACTGCAATTGCTTGATTGAATGATTGATTTGTTTATCGGCATATCAACTCTTCTAGGGTCATATAAGGTCAAAATTGCAGAATTCGGAGGTTTCTTTTCTCATTTAAATAGAGGATTTGGTGAAAGGTTCTTTATTTGTTAAATCGAGTCTTGCTACTTTGCTGATAGATTATTTTTTAACTAGTATCTAGCGACTTTGGTGAAAGAACATGTGGCCCCTGTTTGAGGGGTGGTCTTACTCGGCAGCCGATAGGGTGCACTGCAATAGAGATCCCTATTATCTATGTGTATACAATGCAATGTTTATCCATATATTTCATCCATGTCGTCATGTTTTACGTCACGGGTGAACAAGTGTTATTATACAACGGTGAACTGATTATTTGCTTACAATCTGTTAAATAGTGTATGGAAAGGAGAAAGTGTGTGAAAGGAATGGATTCATTTTCGGTGTGAATATGGCTCATTAGCATTTGGCAATAGAAAAACATGTTCTATGTATTTTATTTTGTTTTGAAAAAGTAGTTGGAGTGAACATTTCATTCAATTGTAGATGATGGCCATGTTTAATTAACCCTTTACACAATAATAAGTTATTTCACTTCTTTCAAAGAAATACATGTTCAGGTCATTGTGAAGAAGATGTTATCATGTAATATCGTCTTCTTGAATTTCTATTTTATTTAAATTTCAATTCTAATTAAATTTAATATTGCATTTCATCTCTTGCAAAAGTTTTCTCAGTGGGAAAACTTTTTTTTGGCAATCATGGTGGAAGTTGTGTGCATATCTATTTTGGCATATACCGATAAACCTTTGATGCGGGTGGCAGAGCGGGTGGCTGAGCAGGCAACGGCACGTAGAAGGGACTCGGCGAGTTGAGTTCAAACCTAGGCTGAGACAGTCTGTGTTTACATCGCACTAATCCATTTGGGAAAGGCATTAATCCATTTCCTCCACAGGACTGGGTAAAATAGCTTGGGTAAGTGAGTGGCGTCACGTATCGCCTATATGTCTAAATCACCTACTGTCATGAACTAACTCATGTAAGCCGTACTTCCGTACAGATTGTGGACAAATATGTGCCCACTTTCGCATTATGTTTATCGTATAAACAGAACCCCCTCATAAAACCTATCAACATTCACTTTTCTTTTTCTAAACTGAAGTGAGTCTAAACAACAATTGCTTGTTTAACCATTCCTGTAATCTACCTTAATTCATCTTCCAAAAGATCTGAAATGGGAAAAGGATTGAAAGAACAAAGAATAATCCATCACTTCTATCATGTTACACATTTTGCAAAATCTCTTGACAGCAGACCCTATCACTTGTCCATACACAATACCCTTAATAACAATATTGAATATTATAATAAAGGTATTCCTCGCTTTTTGAAAGTCAACGTTACGCTACTCTTTCACTCTTTGCGAAAAACGTCGATTTGTTACAGAGGCAACGCACTCCATTGGCATCGCTTTGGGGGAGTTCCAGAGGTCACAAATGACAGAAACTCTCCTAAGTACGCCATCACACGACCAAGTATTGTTGTAAATTCCAGTTCTGAAACAAGTCCTCCTTTATTCCAGATGTTCAATTCCCCCAGTCCAACGATTGTTCTACATGATCCCAGGTGATTACAGCATTAGCTGGTCTACCTAGTTGGCCATCATCTAGTTAATGATCAGGCTCGACGTTGCATAACGTTGATGGCCGTACGAGAACCGATGCGATTTGGCCGTAACATCATTTGTGATGGCATTAACAATAATGACATGGACGTCGCTATTATTATTCTCTGAAATAGTATACCCAGAAGTTCTATTTTCTGTTTCAATGCATTCGCCGAAGAAGAAAGGGTGGCTGCTTTTGCGTTCGTTCTATTCTCAACGACATTGGACAATCCTCTGTCGTGCATGGCGGTTTGTGACTTGATATTCTTTACGATTCTTAGACAACTCACCAACTGCACCCCCGACGCGAATACGGCCCACACGAAGGAGTGAAAATAAAGGAGGACCTAAGGGAAGCAAGAGCAGCGGCGGCAACCGTAGCGCACAGGGGAAGAGGGAAGCAAGCCAATGAGAGAGAGGAAGGCAAGAGATGGAGACGGAGACAGGAACAAGAGAGAGAATGAACACGCCAGATGAGTGACGGGCGGAGTTACAAATCGATAGTGGAGGGAGGGAGAAGAAGAAAACTACGTTAAAAATTCACCAAGTACAGATTCGATCTCTGCTCGCTTAGCCGTCACTTTTTTTCTGAAGACGCTGTCTCTAGGCGGATTAGCGATAATATGATGTTTCTAATCTTGTAGTATTCGGGTGAGATACAATCGTTTTGGGCAAACACATCCATAAACTGTAACTAATACAAAGACGCACGCCTACACGTACAGGGATATACACAGACACATGTCTACATATGTGTTTGTGTGTGCTTATGAGTGTGGATCTGTTTTACAAAGGCGTATATTACATGATTTATTTTGTGATCCGTGTATATTGCTTTGCATGTGACCTGTACACGAGGAGATACATACATGCAGTTCCACGCTTCCATATACAGATATATCACTGGACAAAAGTGATCAGACAAAGATAAAGACATATGAGAA
>VCCN01000420.1:14364618-14376862 GCA_006491835.1 Architeuthis dux | reverse complement strand
GATTTCAACAAATAGAATGCAATACCCGGATTGATCCGCGAACCTGCCCTACATCGATGCTTATCAACGGCAATAAAACTAATCTTTGAAATGACTGGTTCTGTCGTCTTTCTCTCCGCGCACGTGGGAGAAGCTTTTTCCTGTATGGACCAAGTGTTTGTTTCCTTCCGCAGATTATTCTCTCTCGTAAATGTGCAACCCTGCAACGAGACGTTTCATCAGCGAGAAATGCATTTTGGGGACATGCGACCCGCGTGTTGTTTACGTATCAACATATACAACCGGTTATATAGTTCGCCTCATGTTCAGACTCACTGGTCTAGTCGTTTAGACGAATCCCGTGTGCGTGTAGTCATCTATAGATAAACGTGTATCTTTGTTTAACAGACAACTTGTTTTTTCCAAAAGAATTACTGAAATCATAAATCACGGACGGCTAGAGGAATGCTACCTTATTTTCCATATGCATGAATCTTATCTAACTCCAATAGATTCATCTTAACTAAATCCATCCATTTTTAGGAGCTCTCAACGAATATATCTTCTCTATTATGGTTGTTTACTAGTTTTAATCTGTAATATTTGTCATCGGCAAATCTCAAGTGGCTTACGTATTCCCCATCCATGTTTATTGCCATTAGCCCCCAATCAGTTTTTTGAAAGATGCTTTCAAGGCTCGCTGTAAATAGTTTAGGTGATATTGTATACACTTGTCTTACTCTTTTTGCTATCTTTATCTTGTTTGTATCTGTATGTGGTCTAATTATCGCAGTGCTATTTTCGTACAGGTTTTGGATACTGTGTATGTAATTCTCGTTAACGCCTTGTTCTTTCATTGACCTGGAGACTGCAGTGTGGTCTACCGAGTCAAATGCTTTCTCATAATATACAAAGGCCAAACATAGTGGTATGCGCATCCATAGGTTGTTACGCATACACATATTTATAGATGCATTCCAAAAGATTAGAATATCGTGGAAGAGCTCAATGCGTTGTGTCAGTTATTTCAGAAAGTGAACATCTAAACTAAACTAAACTAAAACTAAAATGTTTCAAGCAGTTTTTATTTTTATTTTAATTTTGATAATTACGGCATATATCTAAGAAAAATATTAAAAAAACAATTCTCAAGATATTAGAATATTCCATTTCGAGTTTGAGTAAATCACTATTTATGCAGAACAGATAACACAAATCTCTCCGTCTGGTTCAGTATGCACAACCACAACCATGGGGAAGACTGCTGGATTAACCATGTAAGCCACAGAAGCTCATTGCTGAAAGGGATGACTGTTCGCAGAGTGCTGTATCAACGCATATTGACTGGAAGAGCAGATTGTGTTAGGAAAAGGTGCACAAGCAAGAGGGATGACCGCAGCCTTGAGATGATTGTCAAGCAAAGCCGATCCAAGACCTTGGGGAAGCTTCGCATGAAATGTCCGAGGCTGGAGTCAGTCAAAAGCCACCACGCACAGACGCATCCCTAGTGTCAAGCAACTCCTGACCCAGAGACAACGTCAGAAGCGTCTTACCTGGGATAAGGAGAAAAAGAACTGGACCGTTGCTCAGTGGTCCAAAGTCCTCTTCAGATGAAAGTAAATTCTGCATTTCATTTGGAAATCAAGGTCCTGGAGTCTGAAGGAAGAGTGGAGAGGCATAGAACCCAAGTTGCTTAAATTCCGGTGTGAGGTTTCAACGGTCAGTGATGATTTGAGGTGCCCAGTCATCTGCTGGTGTAGGTTTACTGTGTTTTATCAAGTTCAAATCCAACGCAGCCGTCTCCCAGGATATTTTAGATCATGCCATGCTTCTGTCTGATGACAAACTTTATGAGATGCTGATTTCCTTTTCCAGCTGGACTTGGCACCTACCCACAATGTCAACACTACTAGTAACCGGTTTGCTGACCACGGTATTACTGTGCTTGGTTGGTCAGCCTGCCTGACCTGAACCCCATAGAGAATCTATGGGGTATTTTCAAGAGGAAGATGAGAGACACAGGACCCAACAATACAGACGGGCTGAAGACCGCTATCAACGCAACTTGGGCTTCCATAATACCTCCGCAGTGCCACAGGCTGCTCGCCGCCAAGCTACGCCGCATTGATGCAGTGATTCGTGAGAAATGAGCCCCAACCAAATATTGATTGCATAACTGAACATACTTTTCAGAAGTTCGACATTTCTATATTATACATCCTTTTTTTGTATTGATCACATCAAATATTCTAAAATTTGGAGATAGTGGATTTTTATTTTCATGAGCTGTAAGCCGTAATCATTAACATTTTAAAAGAAAAGGCTTAAAATATGAATCTAGAATATATGAACGTTTCACTTCTTGAATTAAATTACGGTAAACATTAACTGTTCCACGATAATCTAATTTTTTCAGATGCACCTGTATATAAATATACATACATATATGTACTTGAGAAAGGATGTCAGTTCTCGACTCACTTCCCAAAGGCTGAGCGTTATTTTGTCACAGTAGCTGGAAACGTATGCTGTTATATTGTAAAGTGCCAATTTGCAAGATCCTGGCGTATATTTTTGAATTTTTTTCCTAGGTCATTCCCCTCTGGATCAGACCTAGCACCTTTCAGGACCACCTCTTACACACACACACACACACACACACACACACACACACACACACACACACACACACACACGTGTGTGTGTGTACGTACGCACGTACGTACGAGGGGGTCCTGAAATGTATAAAATATATTCGAGACCATATACTTATATCTCAAGCTTATGTTAAAAGAGAAGGGAGTGCGCGACGGGAAACCATTTCTATTTATAAACGTATCTATTCATAGATAAAAATAAATACGGTACTATACTTTTAAATCTGTTCTGGAGACAAGTATAGAGACTTGCAAGTCTCATATTTAGAGTTCATGTAAATATCAGGACGTATTATCTACCTTTTCAAAGCAGACGTATCCCCCCCGCTCCCCGATGCTTGAATAATTGGCGCAACAATGTCTTATTTCCCTACTTATCAAACGGCTACTCTGGATTTGACTTTATTTCCCCTCTAATAACAATAAGGACAATGGCAATAACCCTCATCAAAATTAGAACCCTTCAAGGCTACTGAAGAATCTTAGATTTGGCATGCCACCTTATTTCAACCCTATTAGAAAATGTATGAAGAAGAAATGGGGTTACCCGAACCCTCTCCCCCTCATATAACCATACTGTGTTGCAGTTTATATCTAGAATTGCCTAGATATGTTTTTACAAAAGTTGAAATATCATCGAAATCTATAAGCCATTTCAGATTCAGTCAGTGTGGAGTTTGCTACTGAATCAGCCAATCTTGCATATTTTGGAGTTTCTGCGAGATAGACTTCAGCCTAGTAAATATCTAAAGAAATCTATTTCCATCATGAGCAGAGATAATCGGTATATCTTACGTAAGACCACCGCAAGTTTCATGGTGACTAAACAGTGACAATCATGATCATAATTCAGAGCGGAGAAGATCAGGTAGTACACTAAGAAAAAAAACATCTTTTCTTTTGAGATACTGATTCAATTCTTAAAAGGAACTTTGGATGTGGCGTGTTTCTTCCAACTGATCAGTTTCAATATTGCGTCCCATCGATTCAGAAAGAAATCGTTGTCATAAGAATAGTCATTTCTTTCCTTGAGTGCTCTTTGGCTCAAATAAATCGATGTTAATTCAGTCCACTTCTTGTGGAAACACACAAGTTCAAAAGATGATTGCTTTATTTTCCCCAAACAATTTGCATTTCATTCCACGAATATTTACTCTAAGTAGTCAGTCGAGCATTTCCGTTAAGACATTATCAAGAAAAACATTCATGTGGTTCTATGTCACATTCCTATTCCTACACATAATCTCTTCCTCGAATATTATCAGCAGTATTGGCGTTACGGCCAGATCGCGTTGGAAACAACGGTTCGCATACGATCACCGAAGTTAAGAAACATCGAGCTTGGTCAGTATGTAATATTATGACGAGTACGGGTGACTTACTTAGGTTCATTTACTGTCTCTAATACGGAACGTAAATTAGTAATTAACATTCATACGTCGATAGTTCATTTTAGCTATTCATAAGAGAATGGAAACTCTACATTACTCAGGGTCATAAAAGTAAAATAATACGTTGTGTTTCCCAGGCGTTTAGGTCAAATGATTGAAAAGCGTGGGTATCGGAGATGATACCAAGTTGAAGCCATTTCTGGTAAGACGAGGAGAGAGTAAGAGGGATATGTCAGCTGTTGATTGATAATTATTTATCTCGCTAATAGTGGGTACTTTGGTATCGTTCATAGAGAGTGGCTGAGCTTAAGAGGGAGACTGACAGTTTGTTTTATGTTAAGCGGTTTGTATTTACATTCAATATTTTTCTGAGATCGTAAAAAACCTCTAAAAGTCACAAATATCACTTGTGTTTCCCCGTGAAAGTGGTTAATAAGATTTATTTTTCTTAAGGTGTGTTTTACAATTGAAATAAAAATGCAGGTGCGAATGATGAAGTTTTATTCCTAATGTGATTCCAGTGTTTCCTTTATAAGTAATGGCATTTCAAACTGCGTACTCGCAGTTCAAGTGTCTTCGCCTTAAAACCCGAAGCAGAAATGCAGAAAGGAAAAGAATTTAAGGCAAGAATAGAGAAAACCTTGTGATCTACTTAGAGCTTTCCACAGATGTTATTGAAAAATAAAACTCGTCACCTTTTAAGGTATTTCTGAAAGATGCTTCCTTTAAAAAGAATGTGTGAGATTATATGATACCAAGATGCACATACATTGGCTTTTCTGGTTTAATTCTACAATTGGGTTTTATAGATTCAACATCATGCGGCAGTTTTAAACAAGTGTGACTGCACCGCAGCAGCAGTTTGTTGATTTGAAATGTAGTCTGTACGGGTCCGGTTTAGCATTATAATTACATTGTAAATGCGTATATGTCCAGCCCTCAATAGAAGAAGTTAAGGAATACATTTACCTAGGCAGTCGATACAGCTTGTGAAAGACCACGGAAATGAAATAAGATGGTGCGAAACCTGGAGAATTACAAATCCACTCGAAAACAAACACAAAATAGCACAGAGGGCAATACAAAGAGAAATGTTGAGAACAGCATTTAGAGATAGAAAGATATCAACATGGATCCCAAAGAGGACCAGGTTGAAGGATGTCGTACAGTTAATTAATAAGCAAAAATGGAGATGGACAGTCAACAAGGAGGCGAGAAGATGGAGCAGCAGATGGAGCAGATGGCACAGTAAACGCAGCAGGAAAACACCAGACACAAGATGGAGAAACAAGATTTGCCGGTAAGACATTACATAGATTAGCGCAGTCACGCACGTCATGGAATAGGGGGGGGGTCTTTTCCCAGCAGTGGACATGTCGGCTGCTGATAATGATTGTGATGATCTCCATTGGTGCGGCCTGTACGCGTGACCCATAGATAGGTAGGTAGCTGAGCAATCAGCCAATTATACATTGGGGACTGGTACAAGAACGAAACAAAAACCTGAATGAAGCGATAACAATCAATGCAAGGAGGAAAACTGCCTTAATTTAGAAAGACCTAAAAAAAGGGAATTCAATGCCGGTGTGAAAAGCCTGGCAATTGCAAGTCAATAACATATATGACATAGACATCAACTACTATAACGAAATGCAGTCTGTGTGCGCGTGCATATGTGACCAAAGGCCCATATCAGATTACCAGGGCATACGTGATCATATCAACTTACCGGGGTGCTTTTTAAGGGGCCCTGATTTTCAAATTAGGGGCATTTTAGAATTCGACAAACAGGCGACAGGCAACAGCGAAGAAGCCCTTCTCTTCACCCGGACGGGTGGAGGAAGGAGGGATGGGAGAGTAAGAGGAGGGGGAAGCTTTGATTTTTTAATTACTACCACACTAGTTTGGTATGAAAGATAGTGGGTTTGGCATTCATAGTATCTGTCGACGTTCGTCGAAGGTAAAAACAAATCATGTTTAATGATGTATGGGGCTTTGATATATTTCCCTGGGAATAACACGTCAATTCCATTGGCACATCAAAGGAAATGCGCTTCTCGACACAAAGAACTGTTGTTTATGCAGTTCCTGCTAACTGACACCAACCAGTGTTATTCTTTCTTCTCTTCCTCCGATCCCGCAGCCATCTTCTTAATCTATTCGCTGTCACGATAAAGATAGTACCTTCAAATGTAAACATGGAGGAAATACGAACCCGTGTTACACCCAGAAAACAATATTCGTCGGATGAGAATTATCATCTGATTTTCACGGTTGCATTTGCTTCACTATTCTGTGCAGCTTTAATCACTTTACCTTCTTCAGTTTGTCGACAATTTTATCAAAGCGAGCGAGGCAGCGAAGCTTGGGTATTGATCAAGACCCATACTTTCTATACGATGTTGACGCCCGTTGCATGTCTATGCACACCTAAACCATAGAACTGAATTTAACAACCAGTACAAAACATAAGAAACTGAATCCAATTAATGACCATTCGACTACTGTAGCCAAACGATGTTTTTCATCTAAATCTAGATATGTCTGGCTGCGTCTATATGTCAGAGATTTCTATTTAGATTATTCTGAATAAAATAAGTAATATATTCATTTAATATTTTAATTAAGTAAATGTTGATGAGTAAAGGCACCTTTAATGTATTAATACTATGTATTACGTTTCCTAGATTTTAGATATATAACTGGGGGATCTGGATGTTTCTAGATGTGTTTTACTCATATTTAGATGTAAACTTAAGAATAAAGTTGACAACACTGGTTATTTCAGAGAAACTGTTTAGGATTTTGAAAGAAAATGGTTCTCAATTAAGATCTGGACGAATACTATCCGAGGAGTAAGTTACAATATCACAACTATGCCAGGGGGCTTAAACTAAATAACACACAATACCTGGAAAATGTCAAATCCATAGCGGACCGACGAGCATGGGGGTGACTGGTCGGATAGATTGTCAATTCTGGCAGATGATTTAACAGGATGATGATGATGAAGATGAAGATGAAGATGAAGAAGAAGAAGGCCCACAAACAAAGGTCTTATCGATTGAAAAACTGATAAAAAAGCATATCCATGAATAATTCTCAGATTAAACATCTGTTTTTATACAGTACGTTTACTTTGAATTTTTTTTTTGTTGTTATTCAATTTAAGGCATAATTTTGTTTTCAAAACTGTCAGTTTCCCATAAATATTGATTGAAAACACATTGTTTTCCCTTAAATAGGGTTTTTGACGTTAACTGAAACCTACGAATCTTAACTTAAGATTCACTTAATTGACCTAGTCTTAATTGACCTAGTCGAAAAAATAGAAAACATATATGTTCGGCGCTAATCAAGTAATTTATTATTTTTTCGGAGAATCGATTTGCATGGTTTCAGTGGGGAGGGTGGGTCTATTTACAATGTTAATATATCATTTATAATGGTAAACTGGACCTTCATGTATTCTGTTACTTCCGTTGTGAGGGTTATTATCAAGACTTCTTTGATATTTTAATGGCGATTATTTGTGCTTTCATTAAGAGTTCGGGGATGTGGCAGGCGGGTCTGCCCGGCAGTGTACACGAGGAACCCTCTCTCCGCGTGGGCCGCACACACTCCCTTGTGGATTGCCGCCCTACAAAAACATTAATGAAAGCATAAACATGACTTGATTGGGTTTTTACAAAAAGGAAGTTAATGAAATGAACAAGTAACAGCATACTTCAGTTCCATACAGCTGACACATTCCTGGAGTGACATTTGAAGACATCACTGAGTGTGTATGCACTGCGATTACTCGACACCTGGCCATTGTACGGAGTTGATATTCGCCAAATATATTAGTCACCACACAAGGTCGTGCTGTGCCGAGTCTGACATTGTTTTTGATTAGCGGTTCTCTAGATATTTAATAAACATACAGTATTATTAATATGTCTTCATAGTTTGTATAAATGATCTCTCTTGACTTCCACTCTTTTGAAGTATCTAAAATTAGATATAAAATCTCTACATTGGCAACAATAACTATTTCGAAGCCGTAGTTTCGAACGATGGACGGACCATTACTTTACATGACAATTATAACGAGCTGTTTCACACACCATACAGTCTGACACTTTCCAAACTCCAGATAATATTTTGGAAACTAGATGAGCGACTCTTGGCGTATACAGTTTATTGTGTTAAACCATGTAACCTTTCTGTCTTGCCAGAAGAATTTAACAGATCACGTACAAACACCAGTTCAACTGCACGTCTACTTAATGATAGAAATACACTAAATTCTCTTTTTTTCTTAAACCTGTCTGTTTCCCAATAAGTGTTAGTAATTTCTATTCTATATTTCGAAGTTTCGCAGTTTAATTTGAAAGCTGAAGAATATGTTGTCCAAAAACACTGTGATAAAAACTATAACAACAAAGATTATATTCTTGTAAATAACGTAAAATATAATATATATAACTAAATTGCTTTTCTATGAGAAAAAACGAGTGAAACACAATTGGACATTGGGAATACATTTTGATTTTTTTAGACTGTAATATGTTGATACCCTGAAGATATAGCTTTTGCAATATATGAAAACATTAAAAGAGGAATAACCTATTGTGTCATCGGCCATAAAGCAAGACATTCAAATATATCATTACGTGTCTATGCCTCAGTTTGAACTTTAAATGTGTCTGTACACTCTCCACTGATTTAAGACTAAACCCGACTTATTTATTACCTTAATTAATGTATTAATAAACTAAAAAAGGCAATACAGATAGCCAGTAAAAGCTGTTTTGGCACAACTTAGAGAAGGTGCTCCTGCTTATAAATTGTAATGGATTAGACACTATTATGCGCTGTGACCATCATACATTTTAAATATTATGAAGTAAATAAATATAAATATAATACATGATTAATAATGTATGAATAACATTGTAAAAAATAAATAGACGTGGAATTGAACTGGTGTTTGTAAGTGGCATAATGCAATCCGTATGTTCCCTTTTGCGCACCCGTGGTCAATTCCGACAATGGTTAAACGTTATGGGGACACAGAACGAAATAATGCCGTGTTTAGCAAATGATGTTTATCCATATTGCAGGTGTATGGCAATAATGTTCTGTATTTTGAAAATCTGTTTTTGTGCTGTGAAGATTAAAACAGATTGTTCAAGTTTTACTTTCAAACAAATATGATTGAGTTTGAGTATGAGCAGATCATTTGCTATCCCATGAAATACATGTTCAAGGAGGAACCCAACAGTGTTCACTCCAATGCACTCAGCAAGGCAATTGTATCAATTGCTCCAGAAATATTTTGGAAAATAGCTGGGATATGCAGTTGATTGTGTTAAACCATATGGATTGTATGTCTTGCCAAAAGAATTTAACTTACCCACTTACAGACACTAGTCCAACTGCACGTCTACTTAATTGCTAAATGCAGTTGCACGGTTTTTGTTCGGTTACATATCGATTTATCATTGAGTCTTAAGTAGATTTGATGTTCACATCCAGATTTACTTCATTCTATTTCAGGAATCTTCTATTCTAGCGAACACTTCCTTTTTTGTGCCACTTCTCACCATTTTCTCTGATAATGTGTTCGATCCATTCTAAAGAAAGAACTACTTGGATGCTTTTCTAACAATTTCTAACAATTGGAGATGTGACTCAGAATTATATCTATTATATCTATACAATTTAATGAAATCTCTACGATTGAAATAATAGAGAATGCATATGTTATGATAACATTAGACAATAGGGCTTCAAAAATTGATTTTACATTGGATTTAGGAACAGCGAAGTGTTAACGAAAGCAAGGTCCCAAACCAAATGGTTTTATGTGAGAAGGTATGAGAGCAAATACTTCAACTGATCTCGGTCAGTCACTTCTCAGGAAACAATAAATAACTCAGAGATCGCATTGCATCTAGTAACGCCATTGCCAGCGGGACTAATTGCGCGTGGAGCCGCCCAAACATGTATACACTTTTCCGGTAGCTCATAGCCCACCCTTCCATGAAATATAATTGTATTTCAATAAGACCTTCGCGTGGACAATCATTATATTAGGTTGTGTGGATATAACTACTGTTTTTGGCGGCAGTGATCATTAAAAAGTTCGAATTTTCAAAAACATGCATGGACGCTGCCGGACACAAACTAATATAAACATTTAGGATAAAATTACATATTAAATTGAACCCCCACTGGCGCGGCCTGTACACAGTTATACATATATACATACATAGCCAGGCAGAACCACTTATAAACTGTAGAAAGCTATGTTGACAGTTTTGGTTGACAGTTTCTGATAAGGGAAACTCGACGATTAAACTCACATTTCAAGAAGATATATTCAACAAACCGGTGTCACCAGATCAGACTGGGGAAGAGTCATGTTCGCTTCTGAAACAAAACATAGAAAGGTTGCTTGTTTTCAGGATGTGTAAGAAAGAACAGCTCTCTGCTGGCAAATAGTTGGTTTTAAAGTGGCAAATCCCCTTCTCTCTCTCTCACGGAAAGTAAAAAGCATCAGATATTTCACCTTATCAGAATCTGTTAAACACCTGCTGATTAACCCTCAACAGCGCGCCGTAAAATTCAAAACAATGTGGTATTGATCTGACGAAGGTGACAGTTCTAAATTCAACATATTACAGATTTGGCTTGTCAGCATAATTCAAACTAGTCGGCCTTCTGGTGTCGTATATATTTTACGTTAGAACCTTCACTTAGGTCCATTAAGTATGCATACCAAATGTTGTATGGCGAATCAATCTTTTAGTATTATATAGAAGTCGGGGTTAGAGCGAATTCAGACTCCACCACGCGATAGGAGGAATAATATGTGGATTCTCCACACATATACATTCTATTCAGGGCCTAGTAGAACCCTTTTAGACAATGAGTAAAAGTCTTTATTTTAAATGTGGTTCAACAGTCGACCATTGTTAAATAATATAATAACTTTAAAAGAAAACGGCTTTAAATCGCCCCCATACACCAAGGAATCTTTTGATGTAACTGCCCACAATTCCATTGTAAATTATGAATTCAATACTTTATGATATTTCTTTTGCGGGAATGGTTAATATACGGGACTGATTGTTTATCTAACGTACAATATCATAATTAGGATCTATTAAACAAATACCTAAAATCTCTCATTCACCCAGATGATTACATATGTAGTGAAACGGCAAATACTAAAAGTATAAATAGGAATGTATTACAAATCATTTTACAATAGAAGTATATTGGAATGTATTTCACTATATCATTATATTGTACATTATTAACCTATAGGGATGCTTGGCAAATAATTAGCTATAGGAATGAATTACCAATTTCTTTTAAAACTACCCGTCTATATGGCCTTTGATACCACTTGTAGGATTCATCAAACAAATATGTCTTAACTGTCATTCACTATAATGACATACAGGTGCATCTAAAAGAATTAGAATATCGTAGAAGAGTTCAATATTGTTGTCAGTTATTTCAGAAAGTGAAGATTGTATATATTCTAGACTCGTGTAAACTAATTATTTTCAACCATTGTTTTATTTTAATATAGCAAGGACTTATCTCAAAATGTTAGAATATTGCACATCGAGTTTGAGTAAATCACTATCTATGCAGTATAAATACCATCAAACTCTCAGTCTGGTTTAATACAGAGGGTGAGCCACAGAAGGTCATCGCTGAAAGGGCTAGCTGTTCGCAGAGTGATGTATCAAGGCATATTCATGGAATGTTGACTGGAAGGAAACGGGTGGTACAAGGTGCACAAGCAAGAGCGATGACCGCAGCCTTGATATTATTGTCAATCAACGCTGATTCAAGAAATTGGAGGAGCTTCATAAGGGTTGGAATGAGGCTGCGTTCAGTGCATCATGAGCCACCACGCACGCCTAGGAAATGGGCTACGAGTGTCGCATTCCTAGTGTCAAGCCACTCCTAAACCAGGAACAGTATCAGAAGCGTCTTACCTGGGCTATTGAGAATAATAACTGGACCGTTGCTCAGTGGTCCAAAGTCCTCTTTTCAGAAGAAAGTAACTGTTGCATCTCATTTGGACATCAATGTCCCAGAATCTGGAGGAAGAGTGGATAGGCACATGATCCAAATTGCTTGAAGTCCAGTTTGAAGTTCCCGCAGTCAGTGATGATGTGGGGTGCCATGTCAGCGGCTGATGCTGGT
>VCCN01000420.1:14249197-14259972 GCA_006491835.1 Architeuthis dux | reverse complement strand
TTCTTCTGGGTTGTATAATGCAAAGATCCTCAAGATGCCCTCATGACAAAGAAGAAGGAAGGCATGCATTGGAGAAGTCGGGCATCGGCAGGAAAGGCTGGATTCCGACTCATCTGTAATGAGAGAGAAGAACAAAATTGTGGGCTTCTTGGAGGGAAATAAGGGATAGTTTAGCGCGATCATGATGGCATGTTGGAAGTTTGTTAAGTCGCATTTGGATGATGATAGAAAAGTGCGGGAAAATGAAGAAAAAGGGAAAATGGAAAGCCAAGTGGGTGGAATCGGGTGAGGGTAGAATGTATTTTAGGAACAAATAAAGAATGCAGAGGTAAAAGAATTGTAAATGGTACATCTTTCCAAAAGATCCATCCAAGAATGTTCCATTAAAGTCAAGAGAAACATATAAAGAAATTGTGAGGAAAATGTTTGCGACTATAAGGATGTGCAGTTAATTGGGTATCGAAGTTGATGCACGAAAAGGGAACCGGGGGCGGCTAAAGGGAGAAAGAAGTCGGCGAATTGATGGGGGTGGGGTTGTGCAGAATAGTGTAGAATAATGTTAATAAAAAACAGAGACCGCAAATGGAAGCAAATGCCGTAAGCAGACTCTTTGAAAGACGCAACACGAATCGTGTTATTTCAGTTTGCATAAAGAAGATTAAGACTAAAAGTATTAGGATGCCAAATGTAAAGCTGGATAGATTAATGCAACAACAGGGATTCAGGATGCACAGGCAGGGTTACCAAATAATTGGAGACGGTTCTGGTAAAAAAAAGACGCAAAAATGGCTAGAAATGTCTAAATGGTCAAATGCAATTATGTTATTATTTATTTTTCATGATTCCATTCCTCATATTTGTTAAATTTATTGATATTTATCAATCCTACCTCAATGAGACAGTAGCCTACCGATATCAAACTCTCTTCAATAACTAGCACTGAGAGAGTCCACACCCCTGCCAACGCCGTAACCTAATTCAATCAGGAGTACATTCCTTGATCCACCCTAAAATGTAATCACTTCTTTCATAGTATACGGTGCACCACCTCCCACAAAATAACATTGGAATCCATTCAGAACCATTGCCCATGTCGTGTGGACAGATATGAGCATATACATAACTGTATGAAAACATGGAAAATAATCTCAATCAGGACAATATTCTTGGATCCGCCCCAAGATTTAAGTACCTATGTTAAAACCTATTGCCCACCCTTCAACGAAATATCATTGACATTCCTTGATAACTTTTTGGGCGAATACATAAATGTATGAACACATGGAAAAATAACTCTCAATCTATTATTACTGGATGTGCAGGATATTCCATTTAAAATAATTGATAACCTTTGATGATATTGTTTTGAAAAACAGGCAGACGGAAACGGATTGAAAGACGTACGGAAGGATGGACATATACGGGGTGATACATACACCTCTCCAACTTCGTTGGCAGAGGTAAATAACGGTCTGTGAGACTAACTTGCTAACCATTGTGCCGCGGAGACTCACCCCATCTAAAGTAGTATTATGTGTTAGAATATATGAACACAATCTGAAAATGTTCATGATATTTACTAAACTTAGCTTAGTATGGCACAAGAACACACGTGTTGGGCACTCAGTAAGAACCAAATTCTCTATAGCATTGAATTGGCCCCAAAAGTCCTTTAAGTTTTTTTGTTAGATGATATTCGGTGCGTTTAGTTAAAACTAACTCAAGAAAGCAAGCAAAGCATCACCCTAGGTCCGTAGGCTTTCGACAGAAGAAGATCGAGAATATCCGATTTGTCTTAAAACGAAAAGTATATACATTAGAAAGAAACGGAAATAATGCTGAATCACCGTCAAGGCAAGCTCGTGGATGACATAGAACATGAATATTGGTAGATCATTGGATCAATTGTGTGCCATGTGCATACGCAGCTGCTATGCGGATTTATATTCACCATTACCCATATTTAGGCAAGCACCTATTTCTCTAGTTACCATGTTGCCCTAGGGAAGTAGTGTCAATGGAATGCGATAAGAAAACATACAGCCAATAGAATAGCAAAAGCCGCAGCTCCCAAAATCAAGTAGACGTGCAGATGCACTGGTGTTTGTAAATGGCCAGTGGGAAATCAACTGAATACCCCAAGCGTCGCTCAGCTAGTTTCCAAAATATGTTCCGGAGTATTTGATACAACTGCCTAACTGAGTGCATTGAAGCCAGGACTGTTGGGTTCGTCCTTGAACATGTATTTTATGAGGTAACAAATAACCTGCTCATACTCAAACTCAGTAATATTTGTTTGAAAGTAAATCTTGGACAGTCTGTTTCGATCCTCACAACACAACAAACGATATTCAAATAAGATGCATGTTTGGTAGGAGCCAGACTTGTGTTGGGTGTGTGGAACAGCCCGCAATAATCGGCATGTAAAATAATTTTCCGTCCTTAGTAAGAAACTATGGCTTTGAAGTATTTCGGTTATTTCTTTTCAGAAGAATATAGTTTATATTTGAATTTAGATAATTCTAAAGAGCGGGGGTCAAGGGAGTTAATTTATAGAAAGTATGAAGAATATCTATAATCTGTATTCATAGAAACTATGAATAAATATCTATAATCTTTAAATTGTATTAATTTTATTAGATATCTCCAGAATCGCTGATCTAAAATACTTCAATTTCGACACTGCACTGCCTTGTGTACTGCATAGTATATATGGCGAATGTCAACCCGATTGTGCGCGTGGGTCCGCCCGGTAATCTGCGGGGGGTTTCGCGTGTGCATTCCAAGCCAAGTCCACGTGCCTCCCCCCAACCCTTAATGAAAACACAAAAACAACGTTCACAAGGGAAGTAACCGAATACTTCGAAGCCTCCCTTCCATACAATGGGCGGGATTTAACGGTCCAGTTTACGATTACTGTTGAATTGTAAAACCTTAAAACATCGATGTTTCTAAAACGTAACACATTCCTGGGAGGTTCTAGGTTCGAATCGACTCAAAACACAACAAATTACTGCCGAATTATTTCTTTCATTTTTAACTAACGGGAATATTCAGAGAAACACATTATGAATAACCAGTTGCCTACTTTATTTTCGGTTTACATCTAAATTTGAATAAGAAACATCTAGAAACATCTAGATTCCCCATATATATATATAATCTAGGAAATATTAATTATTACATATTATTAATACATTGAATGCGGCTTTAATCGTCACCGTTTACTTTATCAAATATTTCTTATTTTATTAAAGTATTACTTATTTTATTGGGAATCATCTAAATAGCAATGTTCATATAGAAATGTATAGGTCTTGAGTAATACCCAAGCTCACTCCGCTTCGCATCGCTCGCTTGGATAATTAATAAACTAATCGCGTTTATAAACAATTCTT
Source organism: Architeuthis dux (assembly GCA_006491835.1). NCBI lineage: Eukaryota > Metazoa > Mollusca > Cephalopoda > Oegopsida > Architeuthidae > Architeuthis > Architeuthis dux. The sequence continues at coordinate 14,256,574 of VCCN01000420.1, read as the reverse complement.
GCATTAGGCCAATATCCGTCATTCTGTGCATGTCTATAGCCAGACACATCTCCAACTATCTGGCAACCCAATAAATAATAATAAAAGAAAACATTGTTTCTATAAATGTTTGTGCTTTCAGTCACTTTTGTTTAACCTTCGATGTTACGGCTCCGTTTGCTCTGCGATGCCAATACAAATGGGATTCTCCTTTCCTTCGGCGCAGTTCTGACTGTGAATACTGCCTACTTGATTTCCACTTTGGTTTCATTGTGAACGGATGAATCAACGCCATTAACATTTCACAAATGATCTGTCAGTCTTGATTTCGTTCGACTTCGATTTGATGAACCCAACACCAATATCACCCAACATGGTTTTCTCTACGGCTCATTTGTAATGTTAACAATCGTCCTTGGATCAAATCTAGGATCGAGACCCCGTTAATTACATAAATAGTGTGATGGTATAGTATCACACAGTTTGAAAAACGTATTAATAAAATTGGATATTTCATAGCGGTGTAACCGGAAATGTGGGCCTTTGACTTGCATCAATGTTGGGGTCCGGATTCTACCTGTGTTCCCAGTTTATTTCTAAGCTAAGGCGAGTGCTAACATGGCCTACGATGGAAAATAATCTTTCATACCAAGACTCAATCATAAATACGAACCATAGCAATTTATTGACAGACATATTCGAAGAAATAACGATATAAAAAAGTAAAGACCTGATCATATTTACATATATCAATAAAGAAATAATCGAAGCATGAATTTTGACTTCCATTATTTTCCTACGCCGAAAACATTGCTTATTGAGAGCGAATTTACATACATGCAATATTGGAAATGGGGGTTGGGGTTACTAGGTGGTACGGCGTATACCTACTTCTAAATGTATTCAAGTTTGTTTAATGTTAAATGTCAACTAATGGCGACATTACCGTATACCGAATTCCCAAAACTAAGACTTACCGTATACCTAGTTCCGAGAACCTAGCTTTATCGTATATCTCAGTCCAAAATCTCATTTCCATCATTGCAGATATGTGTCTAAATAATTGTCAATGAATGTACACGTATGCAGTAATGGAAATGAGGAGTGCACGCGGGGGACGGCGTATACCAACGTATCATGTTGCACGTTTTTTGAACGTCCCATATCTACTAATGAAGAACTTGTTTGTATACTTTGTTCCCAAACCCCGGCTTTACCGTATACTTAGGTTCCGAAAACCATTTCCATATGTGCAGATATGTGTCTACAAGAATACACTTGGCGATTATTAGGATTGGCTTCTGTTTAATGTTCAACGTTTTTAGCGAGATATATTCTAGAGAATAAATTGTGATTTTCATTCTAATAAAAATATAAATTTGAAAGCGAACATCTTATAGATTATTTTTCTGCAACGACAATTATTAGTGCACAAATAATATCGTACACGATTGTGGGTGTAAATAAGAACTCCTAAGATGAGTGATATTTTATGATACGAAGATAAATCTACAAAACATAGAACAATTGATAACAGGGTATTCAGCAAGAAACCATGAATGCTATTGTCAAAAGCTGATTAACAGAAGATCTCCATTTCGTTACCTATGATCAAGATTATTGTCGCCCTTGAATGTATTGTATAACCTGTACACTATTTTCAGAAATAAATGGAACACTACCAATATTGTATGTACAGAATATTTTAATATGCCCGTGATTAGCGAATATATATTAATCAGAAACAACTACACATACTCATATATATTTACAACGCACACACGCACACGCACACGCACACGCACACACACACACACACACATACACACACACAAACACACACACACACACACACAGCCACATATATATTTAATACCTTAACATGTCTCGACGTATTAGATCGTTTTCAAAAGGAAAATTAGAGAGAACGAGTTGCCATGTCTGCATCAACCGAAGGCTGTGACTAAATGGAGAATCTCCCTGTGTGCGTGTGTATTGTTAGTTTCTGTAAGTGCCTTATGTGTTTGACCTTGGGTATCTGTTTTCTGGGTTGTAGTGTCCTGTGGTTTGTTAATATTGTGTGAGGATATGAGCCTGTATGTGTGAGTGTGTGAGTGTGCGTGTGTAAGTGTGTTGTGTATGTATTGGTCTTAGTGAACATTCCATGGAGTGGGTTGGTGTGTGTAATATGTTGTTGATTTGTGAGTATCGTGTGTGTGTGTGAAATATCCTGTGTATGTGTGTGTATGCCTGTAGCATATGGTATAAAGAACCCCTAAATTAAGATAAGTCTCATGAATATTACAACACATATTTGCAAAGTAATCAGATTCGTTTATGTGCTATAACGCCAGATAATACAACAGATATAGCTGACATTTCAGTAAAAGCATTACTTTGTTTTCATTTTGATCTTTGTGCAGCGGCTATACCTTTAGCGCCATATACCTGCATATGTGTGTGTCGTATGTGTATGACATAGATCCCCATTATTTACTGTGTTAAAATGATAACTCCAATTAAAGGAAGGGAGGTTGCACTATAGTAATAGAGCAATACATAATCACTGACTCGGAATTGACAGCTTGAAAGCATTCGGCGCTAGGCCCTAGGAATTGTGGAGCCCGTAACATACTTGTATTAATTAGTTAATCTGGAAGTGTATGTAGTCAAGATGCGAAGCATACTAATTTATGTTGTGATACGTCGCAGAAGATATTCAACCACATCCACACATATAATAATTAGCAAAGTGCGTTGTACTCTGTCACGCTGAGGGACGCAACTGACGTGTTAAAATATAATTTCATGTTCTGGAGACGTTGTAATGCTGCTTAATATAGGGAATAATAAATCAATATAGAAAGTAATACAAACAAAAACAGTAGGAAGTTCTGTTGCATAGGAATATACATTTGGAAATTGTATATAGAAAATCATGTTATATTTGTATGGTACGATTATTTTATATCCTATTTTTGTTCGTGTCATGTTCATAATCAAGTCCAACTATAACTATTCCGTGAGATTACTAAAGACATTTGCATATGAATAACAACGTTATAATCATTTAGACTTGTTTAGCATTACTTTTTTTCGCTACCAGTGGCGTCGTCCGTGTTTTAAAAGTGGGTAACTTCTTATTGGTTTAACATTTTCAATTCAGACAAACACATGTTCTTGGTTAAAACAACATATGTTTGGTTCCAATTGGTTTAACCTTTTAATTATTGACCGATTCCTGAAATTTAATTAGAATTTTGGTGAAACCTCAGGAATTTAAAAGAAAATGGTGCATTATGGCCGATCCGATCGTTTGTTTACATTGTAGATGTAATTTAAAATTAGATAATTGTTTAATTTAAAGTTGTGTGGAAGTGAGGTATTTTCAAAAACATCAAAATAATCTTTCCGCCAGAGACTTTATACTTTTGAGAAGTGTATGTAATTATTTCACCTACGAATTTTATTCATTTTCTTTCGGGTTCATCGGTTTTATTTTGTTTATTTGAATTAGTTTTGTTTTATCTATTTGACGTAGGTACGTCATGTTATGTCGGGCATGTTATGTCCATTACCAAGTCAAACTATACACTTGTTTTTCTCCATAATATTAAAACAATGTTTATTTTCTATAACTTTTAAAATAATGTTAATTGTTTTTTTTAATGGTAAAAATAGCACTAGTGTATAGCGTTTCAAAAATAATTAGATTAGTTTAGAAATTATGGAAAGATGACCTTACAGGGATAATTTGGTGAGATTTCCAAGAAAGTCTGATTTGTGAATTGTGTTAAATTTTAGATGTTGTTTAAACAGTGAATATATGTTATGTTGTTTGTATTTAAGTACATTGGATATTTTGTATCTGTTGTAATCTTAATATGTACATATTGTGTATAGTTGGAGATGCCTTAAGAGGCATAACATATAAATATATACTTAATAATAAAACACTTTCTAAAAACTTGCTGTTTCGCATAAATTATTTTTGTGCATTATCTCAAATAGGAATTACATATTATCATCTATGATATTTATTATTAAATCCAAATATAAGTTTGACTTTAAAAGTAAATGGTGCCCTACGCACTACTGGTACTCATGAACGTGTTCTTCAAAAAGGTTCGGGATCCCTTATCTAGATAGACGCCATCAGGAGGTTGGCGTAATAAAAACAATCAATCACGATAGACGCCAGTGTAGGGTTGGCTTAAAAAAACAATCTGACCATCGGGGAATTGGCATAAGAAAAATACAATCTCGATAAAATAGTATCTAGATATTTTCCTATACCATTTCCTGAGCAAGTTAGACATTAGAGCAAGCAAATTACAAACTACGACATGCAAAGTAAAGACTACAAGCAACAAAATTAAAGACTGAGGCTAGCAATTCAGAGCGAGCAAATTAAAAAATACAGTAAGCGCATTAACAAATACAACAAGCAAATTAAATAATAGGGCGAGAAAATTAAAAACAAAAGCTGAATCGATGAACATAAATAATCAAATAATTATATTTACTGTTTCAACCCTCCTCAAAAGTCACAGAATGCTGGGTCTTTATTGTTTGTCCCCGAAACTAACCTCGAACCCTACACCTGAATTTAACTCAAACCCAGGGGGAAGGGGGTGGGGATAACTACTCAGACATGCTATTGCTTTCTTATTTTAAAACTTTGACAGCATTAGTCTCTTCTTTTGCAGCAAAAATCTGACAACTTGACTTATCTTGAACCCAACTAAATATATCTGCAATACGGTCCGCTCTCTCGTCTGTCGTTGTTTTCAATTTGCTCACGTTATTTCTTAATTTGCTCGCTGTATTTTTTAATTTGCTCGCAGTAGTTTTTGATTTTGTTGTAGTTGTCTTTAATTTGCATGCCGAAATTTTGATTTGCTTACTGTATATTTTAATTGGCTTGCTCTAATTTGTAACTCGCTCGGTAAAAAAAGGTACAACTAGACGCCCTCGTGGGGTTCGCGTAAGAAAATAACAATTTGCATAGACACCGTCGGAGGGTTGGTGTAAGAAAATGACAATCCCGATAGACTCCATTGGAAGGTTGGCATAAATAATAATTTAGATAGACACCGTCAAGGGGTTGGCGTAAGAAAATAAGAATCCATATAGACGCCATCGGTGGTTGTCATCGGGATGTTGTCGTAATGAAATAACAATGTAGATAAACACCGTCAGGTGGTTGGCGTAAGAAAAATACTCGATAGACGCCGTCGGAGAGTTGGCGTAAGGAAAGAATAATCTCGATGGGTGCCATCGGATGGTTGGCGTAAGAAAATAACAATTTCAATTTATTTCGACTCGCGATTGGAACCTTGGCCTTTTTATGCATCTTACAACTAGTATGGGTCCGTCAATGGTGCCATTACCAATATCATGATTGACCTTAGAGCGAGCGCTTTGCCCATTCTGGTGTTTCTCAGTCTCAGACTCTTACTTACTGAGTTTGGGGGGTGCATTTTTAAAATGCGATTATATCTAGAATTATTTAGATGTTCATGCCATTTATCTAGAAAACTATATTGATATCATTCATTTTCAGCTCGTGTTTGGGATTTCATGCGTTTTGGCAGTATGATGGTACCCTCAATGGGACTTGGATCACTCTCGTGAACGACCTTAAGGCTACATTCTAGCGCATGTTGGTGTCTCCCAGACTTTTACCTATTGTGATGTAGGTCAAATAACAGGGTGGTGGTGTATTTTGAAAATGCGATCATATCTAGATAATTTGGGGACAATTTATGCATTTTGGAACTACTATGGGGACGTCCTTAGGACCTTGACCAATCTCAAGATTGGCCTTAGAGCTGCATTCTAGCGCATTTTGGTGTCTCCCGCATCCTTTATCTAGAAAATATCTATCTAGAAAGGTATCTAGATAAACATTTTCAGCACCAGAAAAACAAAAGGCGTCGCGTTTTTATTTGTTTTTTTTTCTCTCGATTATCCACGTATATCAAATTCAATAACGTATCCATACATTGCATATAGACCGTCATTTTTGACCGTATGTGTAAACTAGTTATCAATTCATAAATACATAAAAAGTAATTCAAATCGTAATTCGAGGGAAGTAACTTGTAATTGAAGTTACTTCCCTTGCATTTTTTAGTAATTTAAAAAATATTCTTTCTCTAATTCAATTCACAATAGCGTTCCATGTTGTTATCCTATACATTGAAGAGTTCCACGGCAGTTACAAGCGGTCAACAAATCTAGGTTAATATTCTGTCTTGTGCTACAGGGTAGATTCTATTAACCATCAGAATGACTTTTTCAGACAAAAAATGCCTAATTGCCTATTATAATGATATTTGATTCCAGTAATTGCTATGGCTTCTCTCCAAATGAACATTTATCGATTACTATCCGTTAAATTGATAACCGTCTTCCTTTCGCTCAGAATTACAATATTCGCTTATTATTAGTTGATTATTAGAATTTAAGGAGAAGGGCATTTTCACATTTTCACAATCGTTTAATTTGCTCTTAGAACAGCTATTATTACAAGCCTGACTGTTTCAGGATCGAACTCAACTCCCACTTCTATTCCGACTGAGGATGATTACTGCAACTTTCTATTGTATATACCAACATATAATAAATACACAATTATAGAAATACTATTTTTAGTATACACGTATTTATTTATTAGAATACAATAAACCCGCAGCGTATTTGTAAGATACATTTACGTAGATTTGTAAGACGTTGCAGTTTGGTTCAGTCGGTAAGATAGCAGTCTACCAATCAATTGATCGTGATTGCACATCACGGTAGGGAAATTTTAATTTTATTTATCGGTTTGGTTTAACGTGACATGACAGACTAACCGTGTAGAGTTTACTCCCCTAAAGTAGGTGAGGATTGTTCGTGTTATTGTTCTTGTTATTGAGTCAACTCCAGCCTCGGAGTTGGGCTCCAGTTTTGCAATATGGGAGACACTTGATTTCCAGAGGAGGAATTCCCCAAGAGGAACACTGTTCTCAAGTGAGGATGTGGAGTGACGATTGTTGTTGCTTTTTATCGCAACTTTACCCAGGCCGATTTCCCTTCGGCAAGGAGTAAGCAGCGCGATTCGGAATACAGAGTATGGCGCAGAAGAGGGCGATGTAATGGTTTGATTTGGTCTCACGCTCACCATGAGTTCCCGTAGCTCAGATGGTAAAAGCGGTAGGGGCGTTAACCCTAGCCTCTCTCAGACAGAGCGATGGTAGCTTATTATGTTATTCCGATGCGGCCTGTTTATTTATCTCGTCACTGCCGAAGGGAAGCCGGCCTGTGTATAGTTGCAATAAAAATACAACAATAACTGAGATGAAGGTAAATAGAAGCATAACACTTATTAATAATACAAATAAATACAGATTT
>VCCN01000420.1:14128053-14138810 GCA_006491835.1 Architeuthis dux | reverse complement strand
ATGTCACGTGCTTCGCTCTACCTTATTACTGTTGTTTTTATCACGACAGTCTAGGTTGATAAAGCTTTCGAGCACTAGAGTATATGATAGTTCAGACGATGACCTTTAAATATAAAATAGTGTTGCATGTGATACGGCAACGAGTCGGTGGTGCAACACTGAACTTGATACCGCTGGTGTAATTAAATTGGCATACAAATAAACTTGACTATATCTGGGAAATAGAGTGTTAATTAATTTCAGGCAGGTTGTTCGGCGTAAAATAAAAAAAAAAACAACAACAGAGCATTGCTATCATTGACAAGAATACCGCGAGTCTGGCTCGCAGAGTTTTAGTGTTTTGGTTTAGAATGTATCAGAAGAAAGTCCATATGGCTTGAAGGCATTTCGCAATCAGTTGGAGAGACCATACTTCTCCACATGGAATATCGATTTGAGTTTTCGTTCTATCACTGGAAATTGAAAGATGACATCTTTGTATTCCCGGTATCTTAAATTATATAACACGAGGCGTTGTCAACCATTACTATTATTTAAAGAACAGAAATATGAAAATAAACAGTGTTGTAATATTTGATTTACTGACAACCGTAGATATTTGGTAGCTCAAGCGGTGAAGCAGCAAATGCAGTTTCCCAAAGCAATAGGGATGTGAATTCGAATCTCACCGAGTCCCTCCTCTTTATTTTCGATCCGCGTTATTTACTCTAATCACATAAGTAGACTGACAAAACGTAACTTAAATGACATGAAATAAATCATATTCAAAATTGAATAATGGTTGACGACATTTGTGGTCGTATTTGATCAAAGATGTTGCAGTATTGATCACTGGAAAGGAAAGTCAGTTTTACTTTAGTTCCCTCCTAATATGCGTTAACATCGAAGTAAATACATACAGAGGAAGCCGTTATCATAATCGCAGATAATGATATCAAACGGTTATTAGTTATCGAAACCAATCAGTCCCTAACACATGTCGAGATGTAAGAAGACGTACAGTCACAATCTAAAACAATGGCCACCAGAAATGCCTGCTGCAACGCAACGGATAATTACGCAGTTTTTATTCTTTAACTTAACTTCCCTTAAGTCCTTAAATTACCAAGCATTGTTTTAAGACACTGAACATTCGAGGTTAAATTTCTTCACATACCTTTCACCCATTGGCATCTGCTGGTGGCAGGAGATATGGTATTTGACTGCCCCCCCCTCTCACTGAGTGCTTGAAAATTGGAATCTTATAGAGGTCGAAGACAACGGGGCCGCTGTGAATAGTGATAGCTTGGGACGAGTCACAGCTTAAGAACTCCCTAATTCTTTATCTGACAACCCCCCTAACATATACATCCATGCCTAAAATGGCAGGGGGCCTCTATGGGACTTATCTAAGCTATTGACAGCAATCAGGACCGAATTCTTGTCGGTGTTCCTGTAGCGATGTGATTTTTATGTGAGTCAGGGCTTTCATCTTACAATCGATTACTTGCAATGGGTTATCTTGCAATGGACAAGGTCTTTTATCTTGCAATGGGTAAATATTACACTTTCCACCTTCCGCAGTTAAGTTGATTAATTAGCTTGATAATTATAATTCTATTCAAAGCTGAATTCCAAACTTATGCTAATATCGATCAATGATGCCAGATCCTTTGACATCATATTTTGAAACATTATATTTAGTAGATTTACATTAGGAATCAGGGTTCATTCTGAATGTGGATGTTTCTTTCATCTTTTCCTGTTGGTTCTATTCATTTCATTTCTCCCTCATTGCACCCAACTGATAACTTTAAACCCAGGATGAAAGTTACTCCCGGAAACAGGTTTCTAAGAACAATCAATTAGGTCAAGATTGTTGTTGTTGTTGTTGTTGTTGTTACGATGGGAAAAGAAAATATTGACAATGTTCCAGGATGATGTAAGTAAGCACCGGACTATTTACAATTCCACTTAGATTCTCTTGTTTCTTTCATGTTGCTTACTTATTTCCATGGTAGGTTAATCTTTTGAAACTATTGAGAGCCATTCTCAAAGGGATTATCATGAACAGATTACTGGTTTCCACACCCTATCCTATTTAGTGCATTCCCATGTCAACTCAACCTATGATTATTTGTTCGTGAAAAAAATAATAAACGATATATTCTATCGAGTCAGATGTTTTCTCATAATCTAGTAAGCATTTGACTAGGTAGAACATGTGTCAGTCTTCAACTCAATGCGAGAACATAATTCGTTAGAAAAGGATGAATAGGTACATGAGTGACACAGCTTTTGGACAGAATTTCATTGTTTGTCAACCAGAACTGTCAATTTGGTTTCCTCAGTGTTTAAGTGGTTCTGCCTAGCTATGTATGTGTTAGGTGTACATACCGCCCCGATAAAGCTAGAGGGCTGAACATTTGGACATTTCCTCCGTATTACATCTAGATAAAAAGGATGTTTGTTGCAAATTCACTTCCAATATAAGATTTCAGTGGGGGGTTCAATTTACAATGTAATGGTGTCCCCCTTACCTGTTCGCCAACGTTTTAAATTCCGATTGTTTTGTGATTACCGCCAAACAAAATGCGATAGAAGTAACGTTTTCCAATTGTCTAATTGGTCACCCCCAACACGGCATGCCGCCATTGGAGTATAAACAGCCGGTGACGAAGTCCTCATTTCTGTTGCATGCGTCAGCGTAGTGACCATTGCAAGCCTGGGCGTTATTCTTACAAACTATTCATAACCACCCTCTCGCAGGATGCACATCCACCGTATACTTCCACCCGAGCGTATTCAATTAGCTGCTGAGTGCACAGCGACAGGTGTCCTAATGAAATGTTTTCCACACATCCGCTCATACCGAACATCGAACCCGTGACCTTATGCGTGTGAGGCAGACGGGTTATCCATTAACGGACTAAAGGAAGAAATCAGTACTGAAATGAATTTAATCTGTTTGGGGGAAAAACATCAAATGGTTGCATCGACATAAAAAACAGAGTAAATTGAGATGCACTGTTTGATACAATGATTTCACTCATCAACATGTTGGATACCGTGCAAAACATGGCTTAATTAGGTTGAAGCTCCTTTTTTAAAAAGCGGTTGGGAATTCGAGACTAGTAAAAACGTTGATTACTGACTACTAAACATGTTTTGACTTAACAAATGGCTTTTGGGGAATTCGTCTCTTCACATTTTTTGCTGACGAACTTAAGAACACAGAATTTATCGGAAAGTCCATGACTCCTAAATATTGAATTCATTTGAGATGTGGTTAATCGCATTTCCTTAATTTGAGGTAATTACATCAAGGGAAACATGCAGTTAAAGTTGGCCAGAAATTGAGCTCACACATATAATATTCCTCTTTGCAATGATGGATTAGTGCTAGAATCACCTCATGTCTTTCTTTCAGTCTCGTATTTAGGCCTGGATTCCATTAAAACAAAGTGGCACATGTCCCTTATATAGCAGTGAGAGCTGGCCAATTGGACCACTGGACAACAGATGAAGTGATACGTTTGACATGCATTGACTGTGGACACTCCTATGTGTCAGATGGATTCAATTTGTGAGAAAGCATACCGTCCGCCTAACCGGTAACCGATTCAGCATGGATCACCCAACGAAGGAAAACATGGTTTGGACATCTATTAAGGGAGGAGCCTTTTTATCCTGCAAATGATGTCTTTGACCTAGACCTGAAGATACTTGGGTGGGGACGCCCAACATGTCGACAAGACAGCGCTGGCTGAATGACATTACCCAAGACCTGGACAACAGTGACATGTTACCCCATCACCAAGCTAGGAAACTGACAATAAACAGGGACCAATGGAGTCAAGGGTATGTCTGTCTGTGTTTAGTCAGGAGGTCCTAACCCTACCAGATGCCATAAATAAATACATGAACAATACATGTTCACCCCGATTAAAGAAAATCAATCATTTACGTATAAACCCATAGTGCATTAGACTAATCAAAACGACTGGTTCTTTCAGGGTCAACCTCCACTCTGACTCCATTGGTACAACCTGTACACGTGACACGTCTACCTATGCTCATTGGGGTGTGTGGGTGTGTGGGTGTGTGTGGGTGTGTTTGTGTACACGCAATTATTTCAGCCACCAGGCTGAATTTTCAAAAGGTTTTCTCCATATTTACCTGTATTGCATGCTGAATCTCAGCCTCTACAGTAAACTTAAAATATTCTAATCCTGGTGAGGTTCATTGTTGTTGTCATTGCCATTGCCATTGCTGTTACTAACGGAAAATAAAATCAACACCAGAGTAGAAGTTTGACAATAGTTGATCGACTTTATTGTACAATCCTGAACACATCGATCAAGGAGTGTATATCTAATTGTTACAATTCTTCCTGTGATGGTGTAGGGTTAGCCCTAAACCTAAACATTTCCATCTCCTCAATATGAATTAACTTTCTCCTGGAGATGAACTTAACAATTTCGATTTGATGAATAATTAGTTTCGGTGACGTCAAGTCTATGGACATTGCAAATAATTGGTTCTGTCTGTGCCGCCGCCTTGTTGCTCTGTTTATCAATAATTCCAGGATTGTATTTGTCCTCTCCTTCAACTGAGATAATTTTAGAGTTTACACAGCATTGACTCAGCGTTGCTTACACCCGTCGGAATTAAAATAATGTTGATTTTTAAAATGTTCAAATTATGTGTATTATAATAGAACCTATTAATTGCATGTTTATAGAAACAGGTCTGGTTGGTCACTTAATAGAAACGGTCGAATGACCAACGTCGTTTGGCACAATGCCGTGTTGAGGGGTGAATGATTAAAAACAAGTTTCAAAAAAGAGGTGATCAATGAATACATTACTTCTCTCGCCTTTTGTTGGACAGTGATCACTAAAAAAGGTCCATAGTATAAAGAACAAACAAGTGTGAACACTGCCGGACACGAACTAAGTGGACACTTTAGCCTAAACGTACATTGGAAATGTGTTGGGGGTACTGAAGCATGAAGTGTAAATTATTAAAACTAAACGAAATATAATACTGTGTCCTGTCTGTCTATTTCTTTTAGATCCTATTTATCTTTGCATATTTTTAAGATCTCCAAACACTTGAATAATATATACACATGAAATCAGTTATGCAAATTGTTTTTTTAATTAAACTATACACGAGAGAGAATAAGGATGAATGAAAATGTGTAGTAAAGACACTAGGGAAAATATGAATACCCCCTCCCGTACGGTTTCAGGGGGTAACTTGGACGACTGACTGGCTAATTCAACCTGTTGGAATACTGATCTTTTGGCTATGCTAATATGGTTGATTGGCTTTTCATTTTTTCTTAATAATCCGAGCAAATGCATACTTGCTAATGTATAAACGCATGTCTGCTATTATATGTATATTATTTGGAATGTACCATTTGAGTCAGAACATCTTGGAAGTTAGGAATGCCATTACGAAATATCCTGAAAAGGGTGCAAGTGCAAAATAAAGGTTGGGAACTACAGCGCTACTGTGTATGGCACTAACATAGTTGAAGAAGCACAGCTCTAACCTGCGATTGAATGAATAAAGACCTAAAACATACCAAGACCCCTAAAGTAAAATACAGAAGTCATTTGTGTGGTTGTCCTATGAATATGTTTCAAGTGAATATAGAATTATCACGACTTAGCTTTAAGCGATAATCACTATTACTGTTCTGATGGGTCGAGGCGAGAAACCGTGGTGAGGATCTCGTTGCGCATTATATTTTTGTGGCAGTAATCTCATCGCGCTACTCTGTGATTCTCTGCTTGATTTGCTGTTTCTTTGATACAACAAACCATCACATTTGGAGTTGAAATGTGTAGGTTTTTTTCCGCTAAAGGCACTAGACATATTTCTGTATACATAAGTATACTTAGAGGTGAAAAATGATCTTCTGAAAGTAACTATGATTTTTTTAAAAATCTATTGTATTATTTCACAGTGGTCGTCGATTTTGGTTGTGCCACTTCTTATTTTAACTTTTGACTTAACCCAGTGTTTAAAACGGCCCCAGTAGGCCCCACATAGGCTGTATATATGGGCAACATTATCATATATATGGGCCATCCGCGATAATGATGATAGGAAAGACAATGTGGAAACTCAGAAATAATTTGAAAAACATTATTTATTACCTAACATGTTTCAGCTGAGATATTCAGCCTTCGTCAGAGGATCTGTATTTGAATTCTGAGCGTGGAGGCTTCATCGGCAGGGTAGAATCTTCTGGTTTGTGTGTTCGGTGGTGTATGACGGTAGATCAGTACGTTCGTAGCCTGACAGACTTATCACTTGTAGGTAGTACTTCAATGTGCACTGCGGTGGTTGTGCCACACTAGGAGATTCAATCTGAATGAAGATACAGTCGTTACAGCAAGGACCTCTTCAATTTAAGACATTTTCGATCTGCATCTTCATGTATAAACAATACGAAGCCATTATTTTAACCCTGTGTGACCATACCTTTTAAATCTTGATTTATTTTGTAATTAGATTTGTTTATCCACGCGAGCGAAGCGACGGTTGGGTATTGATCAAGACCAATACTTTTCTATATGATGGATTGGAAAACCCAACATTACTTGCGAAAGAAACTGATAAAGAATCTATTTTTACACCGTTCGCCTACTTTGTATTGTTTTGTATGCTTCCGTTTGTTTATCAATTCAATGCATAATTTATTTTCAAAACTGTCATTTTTCCACAATTATTGATTGAAACCATATTTTTATCTTATTATTTTCTATATACAATTGAATAAATGAGTGTGTATGCACTGCGATTAATTGACAACTGTCCATTGTACGAAGTTGACCTTCGTCAAAATATATTAATCAGCAAACAAGGCAGTGCAGTGTCGAGTTTGAAGTTTTCTAATAACATAACACTAACTATTTGTCGATATTTCTTCATAGTCTTTATAAATCATCTCTCTTCCAATCGTTTGTATTAACTAAATTTAGATATCAAATTTCAATTAAAAGCACTCAAAACTTCTGTCGAAAAAACATCTTGTTCAACTAGGTTAACTAAAGTGCATCTTAAACTTGAAATACATTTTTGTTTTGCAATTGTTTTGTTTTGTGTTCTCATAACTTTTAACGATTGTCAAAATCAACTACGGATGCATTCACGGGCTAACTATGTTAGTGTCTGTAAAAAGCAACAGACAGTAAACGCTCTTTCGGCACAATGTAGGAACGGCTGTTCTGATTATAAATGGTAAAGCTTCACACTCTCGCTCACTCGATATTTAAAACGGTGTACCAATATGAATTAAGACAATGAGAGAAAAACAGAATTTTGATTACACACTATTATCCGATGTAACCATGATCAATATTATTTATTAAAACATAAATATAAATATAAATAAACGATTTATAATTTATAAAGGATAGTGTTACATTAAATAGATGTGCTGTTGAACTGGTGTTCGTAAGTAGCCTAGTGAAATTCTCTCAACTTGTGTGCATCCATAATCAATTTTGACAATGGTTAAAGGTTATGATGACACAAAACGAAATAATGGCTATTTTAGCAAATGATGTTTATCCGTATTGATTTATGACATCAATGTTGGCGAGTGTTTTGTGATATTGTTTTTTGTGGAGTGGGGGGGGGGTACGGATAAGGAGATAAAGTCCAATATCGTATTAACAATGTTTGTGCTCTCTTTATCTGAATCTTAATCATTTATTTATTTTTTACAGCGAACGATGTTTAACTAACGATGGCCAAAACAAGAAGGAATATGTGTCTTGTGTTGTGAAGATCGAAATAGATTGTTCAAGATTTACTTTCAAACAAATATGATTGGGTTTGAGTATGAGCTGGTCATTCGCTGCCTCATGAAATACATGTTCAAGGACGAACTATACAGTGTTGGCTTCAAAGCACTCAGCAAGGCAGTTATATCAAATGATCTGCCAGAAAATAGTTTGGAAACCAGTTTAGCGATGCTTGGCGTATGTAGTTGGTTGCGTTAAGCTATATACATCCTCTGTCTTGCAAGAATAATCTAACTTAGCCACTTAAAAACACAAGTTCAACTCCACGTCTACTTAACTTATATCCGAAGGCCATATGAGAACAACCACTATTGAATGACAAAGAAACATTTACCTAAACATTAATTGGACTTACAAATACCGCCAGGACAAGCAGGTCTCAAATACATCGACACATGTTAGTACATAAAGGGTTTTAAATGGTCAAGAGATTACATTATCATTAAACACAACTGCCGCATAAAGGATTTTGATTTTCAATTCGTTTGATTTTCCTGTTCCGTCTCTGGCTACTGAAATCATTCCCCGTTGATAAGAAGCATTTGTGGGTCGAATCGTTCGAAAAGGAAATAACCTCAAGGTTTAATTGACAAGATTTGGCATAGCTTTTAATAAGGTTGTTACAGCGTAAACATTTTTAGCGCTGGAAGGGCAGCCCATTATTAACTGATTGAACACCAATGCTGATCGAAATGTTTGAGCATTGCATACACGAGCTTTGCATTCAATCGAAATAGATTTGGGCCAATTGAAGCGATACGATTAATGGCTGAGTGGACATTTAACAACGTGATGTAACTCGACAGCCTTTGGAAGTTGTGTGTCTGCACATACACGTTTGGCAACTAGTTCGCAAAGGGAATTAATGTGTGCACTATGAAATAGAAATCCGTGTTGCGATTACTGTATGGACAGTTACTCGATATTGTAAATGATGGAAATGATCTTGGTATCATAGTGAATGATAAACAATCAGTCTCCAAGTATATTGTCAGTGTTGCTTCTAAGGCTAACATTGTGCTAGGACTGATTACGCATATATGTTCATATATACTATATAGGACCGTCCATACCTCTAGTGCTGCGCACAGGCCTGGTCACCGCACTTGTAAGATACAGATAAAAGAGAAAGATAAAAATACTTTTGAAAAAGTCCAGAGTCAAGCAACTAAGTTAGCACCGGAATTAAGAAAATGTAGGGGTTATGCGTATAAGTTAAAAGTGTTAGGGTTAACATCGTTAGAAAATAGGATGATCGGGGAGATGTAATAGAAATGTTTTAGATTATGCGTGGTTTAGAAGTAGTAAATACTAATGTAGTTCTTGCTAGAATGGGGTACATGGCCACGCATATAGATAACAGAAAATTCTATTTTAGCAATAGAGCGGTTGTACTATGGAATAGATTACCGGAATAGGTAGTGCTATCTGCAGATTTAAATGATTGTAAGAGGAATTATGTATATTACAGCATCGCAAATGCTTAAAGCCCTAAATATTGTGTAAATATGATTGCCATGATGTGTGCTTGTATATACAATTCGTTTCCGTTTACGCTAAAATAAATGTTATGTTATACCTGCTAATTCTTTTTTAATTCTGCAGATAGCTCACTGTGCTTTTACTGGAAACGCATTGATTCACTATGTTTAACATACTTTTATCAGCAGAATAAATGTACATATCATGAGATCTTTGCCCACACTAACTATTAGAAGGAACTCTGATAGACACTGGGTAAAGTCAACAGATTAAAAGAAGAAGTGGTTCAACTGTAAGTTGACCATCTTAAAATAATATATGTTCTCGATTGACGCCTTCATCAAAGAAATACAATTACTGGTTTCCTTTTGTTAATACAATAGTCGATGGAATTGATCAGACGGAATTGCTCTGATGGAATTGATCAGATCAATTTAGAGCCTTAATTTGCATTGAGTTCATTGATCAGGAAACGTTGACGCAGACATCAATTGATTCAGGTCTTGCTTCAAGAAACGTAAAACTGTGTTGCAGTATTATTTTTTAATACAGCTTTAGTGTTGATGTTTACTGCCGTATTGTAATGTGTTATACACACTCATTATCCATAACTGTTTTATACTATTATTTAACTACATTGTTGTTCAGTTGCTTTTTATCGCAACTTCACTCAGGCTTTCAACGCAACGATAAAAGAGCAACTGAACAATTAAGATGAAGGTAAATAGTAGTACAACATGTTTTTAAAAGTTATTAATACTGATTTACAATACTGCATCTAATACAAATAATGGCTTTTATAAACAGTTTTGATATGTGGACATTCTTTCTGCATGAGTTTGGCCAGACACGTCTCCAACTATCTGGCAACCCTGATATGAGGGTTTCATTTATCTTCCTGTAACTTTAGTACATTTACGCTGACTACGGCTTCAGCCGTTGCTGTCCGAGCTCCCCGTATTAGATGTTTCTCTGTTCCAGCTCCTGTTCGCGATATGAAAAATAGACTTACATGCGACAATCACCCGCAGTGGCGCCACATCCAGCATCGTGCGCTAATTTACCCATACCTGGAGGAAGATATTGATTCATGCCTTTCCCTAGGGCACCAATGGTAAATGCTCTGAAACTGTCTCAACCGGAGTGTGAACTGAGCTAGCCGAGTCCATTATCCGTGCCACTAAGCACCTGGCCAACCCGCACTTCCTATTCCTTGTGACAGATTAAAATACAGCTTATGTCTTTGCAACATACTCCACTTATGTACTAACCACCGTACGCGACTTTTAACATAGCTAACATTCGTCGTTTTATATGCTACGTTCCTCTTGAAAAATCACACAACAAAAAAGACAGAAATAGTTTCACATAGGGACACATACTTTGGGTATAAGGCGGGTGGGGGGTATTGCATCAATATACTGAGTATGTGAACAGTGCCAACGTAGTAGTAGTAGTAGTAGT